>PVLC010012300.1:0-43422 GCA_004027655.1 Graphiurus murinus
CTCAGAGCATCATCTCTTTGAGTCTCAGCTTTCATACACCTTTCTGGCCAAACAGCAAATCTATTAAATCACTCTGCTTTGCTTTTCACTCCTGTAATTTGCTGTAAAATTTGCTGAAAGCAGACATCAATATCCAAGATGCAGTTTGGATGTTTTCATGTGTTGAGATTTCCTCTACCAGTGTATAATCAGCTCATTCCACCTATGCAAAGTGTCAGGGCATGGAAAATAAGTTTTTTGTTTGTTTGTTTTTGTTTTGCCAGAATGTAACTCCTGTGGTCTCTACTCCATTTTCCTATGGAGTCCCCTTTACCCTCCGAAATCTCCTGAGCAGTCTCTACCATCGACCTTTCTATCCACATTCTGGTCCTTCCATTTCTTTTCCCAAAATAGTTCCAAAGACTCATAGTCTCTGGTGAGTTCGAGCCTAGAGACTATCAGCCAATCAGAGACTGCTGCTTGCCTGCACTGATGAAGAACTATATCCCATGAGAAAAGTTCTGGGGAACTAACTCAAATGCCTGATTACATGAGACAGATTCATTGAGGCAAATGTATATCCCAGCATAGGCCTTATTGTAAAGGGACAACAAATAGACATAGGACTCCCACACAAAGAGAAAGAGGATGTCAAGACAACAGAGATACAAACCTGGGAGCTCTAAAATCATGAGAATGAGGACTGATATTGTCACAAGAAGGGAAATCACCAATACTGAGCTATAGAAAATGCCATAAGGAAAATTAAGAGTTTTTATTTTCATTTGATCAAAGTCTTTAGAAATGTAGCAGAGAAAGTATATAAGATATAAAAGAACATATCGGTAAAGAAATTGAGGCCCCACTTAAGAACCAAAAAGAGGCCTTAAGTGAAATGAAGGAGACAATAAATGAAATAAAGGCTTCAATAGAAACCACATCTGGTAGACTAGATCATATGGAAAATAGTCTCTCACTCTTGGAAGACAACTCATTCAAAACTGACCAAACAGTCAATTATATAGAAAAAACAATACAACATGACCAAAATATTCAAGAAATTGGAATAATACGAAATGATTTAACTTACAGATACACAAAAGGGGCATTAGAATCCTCTTTAGAGAAATAACATCAGGTAATTTCCTAAACATAGAAAATGAAATGAATATTCATAAACAGAAGATATTTAGAAACTTGTCAATAACACAGTATCAAAGAAGAACTTCTCCTTGCCATCTTGCTGTATAATAAACAAAATAACTAACATGGAGGTCAAGGAGAGAATCTTAAATACACTGAGAACAAAAGGATGGGTAACATACAGGGCCAAAACAGTAAGAATCACTACAAACATCTCAACCTAAATCATGAAATCAGGAGGGGCTGGTAAGATGATGTCCAAACCCTGATAGAAAACAACTTTTCAACCAAGACTGCTATATCCAGCAAAGATACCTTTCAAAATCAACAGATAAATAGAAACCTTCTAAGATAAACAGAAACTAGAAAAAAAAAATCATGACTATCAAGCCAACATGAGATAAAGTACTTAAAGAGATAAACCACAAAGAAGAAAAAAGAAATCAATACCAGAATCAGAGAAGGGCCCAATTCCACCAGATATGCAACTAAGCAAAGGAGAAATAACACTATTTCAAACAGAAACTATAACTCAAAATGGCAGGAAAGCAAAATCACTCGATTAAAACAATGAATGCCAAAGATCTAATCTGCCCAATTAAAATGTATAGATTGGCAATGTGGATTAAAAAACATATTTCAACTATATTCTGCTTGCAAGAAACTCTCTTTACCGGCAAAGGCAAAGATATCCTTAGGCTAAAAGTGAGAGGATGGAAAAAGGTAATCCAAACAAAAGGAGATTGAAAACAAGCAGGGGTAGCAATACTCATATCCGACAAAGCTGACTTTAAGTCAGAACTTATCAGAAGAGACAAAGCAGGTCATTTCTTACTAATAAAAGAAACAATCCAACAACTAGATATAATGATAGTAAACACTTTTGCCCCAAATTTGGGCACACTCACTTTTATAAAACAAACTCTTTGGGACATTTATACACAGATAGACCCCAACACAATAATTTTGGGAGACTTCAATATAACTCTCACATCACTAGATTGGTCTTCCAGACAAAAGATCAGTAAAGACTCTTCAGACCTAAAGAACACTATATACTAAATATACCTAATAGACATATACAGAATATTCCAGCCAACAACAGCTAAATAGACATTCTTCTCATCTCCTCATGGAACCTTTTCCAAAAATAGACCATATTCTGGAATTAAAAAGGTACCAACAAATTTTAAAAAATGTAATATATAATTACTTGCACCTTTTCAAATCATAATGGAATGAAAGTAAAAATCAACAACAGGAAGACCCAAAGGAATTATATAAGTATATGGAGATTAAATGATATAATTTTGAATGAGGACTATATCATAGAATAAATAAAGGGAGAAATAAAACAATTTCTAGAATTAAATGAAAATAGAGACACAACATGCAAAAATCCATGATACTTTGAAGGCAGTTTTAAAAGGAAAATTCATAGCACCGAGTACCCATGTAAGAAAAACAGAAAGTCAACAAACAAGTAATCTAATGACACACATCAAATCCCTTGAAAACAGGAACAGACTAATCCTAAAGCTAGTAGAAAGCAAGAAATAATTAAAATGAAAGCATAAATCAATGAAACAAAGAACAAAAAATAAAGAAAAGGAAATACAAAATATCAACAAAACAAAAAGCTGGTTCTTTGAAAAGATAAACAAGATTGATTAACCCTTAGGAATCCTAAGCAAAAGAAAGAATTGACCCAAATCATTTAAATAAGAAATGAAAAAGAAGACATCATCACAGACAGTGAGAAAATATTGTGGATCATCAAAAATAATTTTGAAAATTTATACTCCAATAAACTGGAAAACAGAAGAAACTGACAGATTTAAAGACACATACAACTTACCTAAATTGAGCCAAAAGTATATAGGAAACATAAACTGACCAAAATCAAACAAAGAGATAGAAATAGCAATAAATTGCTTCCCCCAAAGAAAGGTCTAGTTCTAGCTGTAGTTACAGCTGAATTCTATAAAAAATTTTATAAAACAACTAAACTAATATTTAATAAATTATTTATTGAAATCAAAAGAGATGGAATTCTTCCAAATTCCTTCTATGAGGCCAGTATCACATTAATACCAAAACAAAAGAAAGATAACTCAAGGAAAGAGAATTGCAGGCCAATAAACTTGATGAACATAGATACAAAAATTCTAAACAAAATACCAGCTATATAAACTTAAAACCATATCAAGAAAACTATACACCATGATCAAATAGGTTTCATTCCAGTATGAAAGCCTGATTCAACATACACAAATCAATACATGTCATTTACTACATAAGGAGAAATAAGAAATAAGTCACATGATCATCTCAACAAATGATGGAAAGCATTTTACAAAATCCAACACCCATTCATGTTAAGAACACTGCAGAAAATTGGAATAGAAGGAACTTACCTTACCATCATAAGGCAATATACAATAAACCCAAAGCCAACATTGTATTGAATGGGAAAAATCTGGAAGAATTACCTTTAAAATCAGGAACAAGACAAGGATGCTATCACCACACCTTTTCAGTGTAGTACTTGAGACTAGCCAGAATGATAAGCAAGAGAAGAAAATCAAAGTAATACAAATAGGAAAAGAATTGAAATAATCTCTATTTGCAGATGACATGTTCCTAAATTTAGGAGATCCCCCCCCTAAAAAAACCTCAATCAAAAGACTTCTAGAGCTGATTAATAAATCCAGCAAAGTAGCAGGATATAAAAATCAATCTTAAAAAATCAGTTGCTTTTCTATATGCCAACCACAAATCCACTGAAAAAGAAATCCAGAAAACAATTTCATTCACAATAAACTCAAAAACAATGAAATACCTGGGCCAACACTAAGGCCTTTACAATGAAAACTATCAAACACTGAAGAAAGAAATTGAAGAAGATCTAAGATGGAAAGATCTCCTGTGCTCCTGGGATAGACAGAATAAATATTATCCCAATGGTCATTCTATCAATGGTGATCTGCAGACTCAATGCAATCCCTATCAAAATACCAATGTAATTTTTCACATAGCTAGAAAAATCAGTCCTAAATTTCATATGGAAAAAGGACCCAAAATAGCCAAAGCATGTTTATATATACACTTTCTTCTCTAATTCTGATCACTGCCTGAGAATAGAATCAGAAAGCATGTCCAGGTATTGACTTCTTATAACCACTATCGAATAAAAGAGACCAGAGCTGCTTGAAGAAACAACTGATTCTAGGACCAGACAGAAAATACACAAAATAGGCTAGGAACATCTTCTAGTATTGAAAAGCAAAGATTCATTTGTCAATACAACAAATCCCCTTTTACTTAATGAAGATTTCATACTCCAGAACACAGCATCCAATACTCAATACTCGTCTCCATATTTAATAAAGACAACTTTTGGAAAGGATATAAACTGCTCTGATGATAATAATCATCATAGATGAAGAACTCAGGTGACTTTATGACTATCCCTTTCTTAAAAATTAGGAAATAAAAATGTCTAATCAAGAGAGAGCATCTCTGCTTCAAAACACTTGTATAATCACCTGTTGGACTCTTCAAAAACTCATATTTCCAGCTATATAATTCTCTTTGTGATTGTCCACAGAACTTTGGAATGTTCTTTGAAATATCATCAATATTGACATATCTCTCCTGAAAGAGGAGGAGTCCTCCTCCTCCCGCTCCTCCTTCTCCAACTTCTTCTTCTTCTTCTTCTTCTTCTTATTATTATTATTATTATTATTATTATTATTATTATTATTATTATTATTTATATAATGATAAGTTACAGAGAACCAAGTTTATTAAGAGAAGACCACACTAGGGAATGTGGGATCATATCTCAAAAACTAGGTAGTTCCTAAAAAATAAATTAAAAACCTGTTTTGGGCAACAGTAGCTGGCTCAAAGTGTGCATGGTGTCTCATGGTTATTACTCATGTGCCCCCATGAACCCTGAGACCCAGAAGCATCATTCATTCACTCATTCAGACATTCCCTTAGTATGCATTCCATGAGATCTTGTATTAGTCATTGTTTTACAGAGAAACAGATTCTAATATCTACCCCCCCCCCCCACACACACTATAGAGACATTAAGAAATTGGCTCACAGAGACTGGTAAGACCAAGGTCTGCAGGGCAAGCCATCAAGATGGAGGTCCAAGGAAGAGTCAGTGTTATAATAGTTCAAACCCAAAGGCCACCTGCTGGCCTTGCTCCAGGAAGCTCCATCTTTTGTTCCATTCAGTCTTTTAACAGATTGGAGGAGACTTATCTGCCTTCTGGAAGGTCAACTGCTTTACACAAATTCCACCAATTTAAATTATAATCTCATCCACAAATAAAGCACACTTACAGAAAGAGCCAAGATAACGTTCAACCAACCCTCTGAGAACCACTGTCTCCCAATGGACACATGGCATTAACCATCACAGACCTTAATTGACTAGATAGAAAAGGTAGTGCAATGATGAATTAAATGCAGTCTCTGTCACTTATACTCTCAGGTCCTCAACAAGCAAGTCACCTTTTGCCTTACTCTTCAGGGAGAATTGGAACCCTTGTTGACGATCCAGTAGAAGGTGTGAACTGTCTTCTCTGAAGAGTACAGGTGCACACAGAGTTTTGTACAATTTCAAAAGGGATGATTTCCCAGTCAGCCATACTTAGCACTTGCATGACCATCTTAAGGGTCTTTTATGTAACTCACTCTCCCCATACGCAATTGTGCTGTGATATGTGAAAGAGACCATGTATCCACTCTCAGAGAGACAAGAAACTCACTTCTTACAAAGCTATTGAAAATCTATACCCTAGCCATTTACACATTTAATTTAGATAGAGGCTAAATTTTTTATTATTGGAATGTTTAAAGACTGTCAGCTGAAGTATCTTTTAATAAGTAAAGCATCTGTCTGACTTAATATTGTTAAAATCCTTAAATATACATCACATAAAAATATCTGTTGTGACTTTCTAATACTCTTTTATTTCAGATGAAAGAAATCTCAGATCTGATGCTTTCTCTGGGATTTCAGCCTACAACCTAAGTATCAATAAAGGCACCTCTAATTCATATTATATTTTAGTCAAATAGCTAAAATCTTATTTCTCATACAAATTTACACTAAGCATTCCATCTTCTATAACCATATTTTCAAAGAGCATTTATATGTTTATTAAATCATTGCTTTCTTAATTGGGAGATATATTTCTATGTTCTTTTTTTTTTTCTGTTAGTAAAAGGATATATGCATACAACTATTGACCTAAGCTTCCTGACCAAGTGGCTATTTCAGTTACATTGATATTGCAGTTAAAGATGATTTTCTTTTGACTGTCTTTTTGTCTTTTTCTAGGTTCTCATAGAGCCCTGCTCGTTAAAAAATAAAATAAAAAAAAAAAACTGATAAGAACAGAAGCAATTTCCCCATGTTCGCATCAGTGGCTTCATTCTGGAGGGTGACTGTTACTGTCACTATTTTTTTCCTTATTTGATGAAAAAGGATACAATATTGCCTTTGTGTATGAGTGTTTTCTTAAAAAGATTCAGATTTGTCTGCAAACAGATTTATTTCTAAAGGCGAAACCATAGCAAGCAGGTACATGGATCATTGCAACACAGTACTAATATAGGCAGTGATCTTTTAATTTTTCTCAGAGTTGTATCTTGTCATGGTGTGTGCTCCTCCTACATCTACCCATCTGGGAGGACTATATCATTTCTGGGGTCTGAGTGCATGTGTGGGTGTACAAAAAGCAAGAGAAAGGATTAACCACCTGCACAGCAACTGAAAGAGAGGCCTGAGTTCTCATTTTTGGAAGCAGTCTATGTTCTTGTGATCACCCAACTGTGCTCTCCCACCCAGAGAGCTTGATGCCTAAGTCATTTTGTGGCCACTGCTATCAACTAACTCTGCAGTGAGACAAAAGAAGCAAGATGCTCCCTTTTGCCCATGAAACGTCAAATTTGACAAACTATGTATTGGGTGTTTTCTAACTTTTGCAATGAGAAGATCACCTGGCTTGTTTTGCATTTTCTGGAGCAAAGCTAAATAAATCCCTCTGTCTGAAATCCTGTCAGTCTAATTGGTTGATGGATGCTAGCTTTTCAAACCTGCAAGCATCTTTGTTCTCACACACCCACAAGAGTTTCTTTGCTGTTTGTTTTGGTATGCCAACAGACACGGAAAATGGAAACTCTATTCCTTCCTCAGTTGATAGCTTTTGAAAATTAGAAATCATTGCCCCCAAATAAATCAGAGTTGGAGGCTGGAGAATATATTTCATGCGTATACTTTTAAATAATTTCTTTGACTTTTTGAGAAGTGAAGGAAGAAAAATCACATCTGATTTAGACAGTGAGCTTTTGGACAGAAGAGCTGCTGGGCGTGCTTGCTCATCAGGCTGCTTTAATGTTTCATGGGTCCCCTCTTTCAAAAGTAACTCAGCTGAGAAGTTCATGGCTAGGGAGCAGAGCAATGACCTAGGCTGGCCTCCACCTGGGGCTCGTGAGTCCAGTAGGCTGCTCTAAGAATTCTCTTCAACAAAGGCCAGGGCCTGGCTTCTAGAAGCGCCTTTTCAGTACAAAGCTGAGCAGAAAGTTGCTATTTAATTAGAATTTCATCAATTTGGTGCTAATGAGGATCCCAAGAAAGGTTGGCTGGGGGATAATCACATAGGGGATAACTGCATTGTGGAAAATAATGATTGGAGGCCATTTGCCTCTGTCAATCTTCACAGTTCTGATCCACTACTGGTATCACAGACCATGGCTGTTGGGAATATATATATATATATATAACAGTCCTGAGGACACTACACTAGCTTCCTAGTATAGTTTGACATGACATAATTATTATGTCATCATTGTTTTTTTTTTTTTTTTAATTGCGAAGTTCTGTGACTTGTCAAAAGGGACTGTGATTATCTGGTGAAATCATAAACTACAGTATGACTTTGTCAACTCCAAAAAGACAGGGGAGAAAGAAAGGAGATAACTGGTACAAATGCCATAATCCCCTGGAGTATTTGGAAGGTAACAGATGGAATTTACAGGTGGGAGAAAATACCAACACAAGGTATTTTTCCAATCATTCACACATGTTTCTAGTAAGCCCCTCCATCCCAAATATGCAGGCCATTTGGTTTCTTATCCCAAAGAGAGAGAGAGAGAGAAAGAGAGAGAGAGACAGAGAGAGAGAGAGAGAGAGAGAGAGAGAGAGAGAGAGAGAGAGAGAGAGAGAGAGGTCATGCTTCAGAGAATAACGCTGTGTTTTGGCTGAACAATCGGAACAAAAGAATTCAAGAAAAAGAAAAAAGGGAGGCATCCAGGGTGACCAAGTTTCTGTGAGGGTTTGTTGAGGTGATTCTTCCCACCAGGTGACATTCTTTTTAGTTTTGACCACTTTTCATAAAACAGACTTGTGACTTGTGACCTCCTGTCATGGAGACTTAAGTGCCTAGATGTCTCTGAACCCAGAATACACTCATTGAAATATATTTCCCCATCCTAGCCATGTGTGTCAGGGCCAAGAATACTTCCTGGGATAAGGTACTTTCGGAGGAGACACAGAATCCAATAGCTAGGAGGCAATTTCCTCTAATGGTTAGCTCTCTGTCCATTTGAAATGCAGAAGTTCTTGGTCCTCCTCTCTTGAGAAGGGTAGAATTCAATCTATTTAAAACCTACCTGGTAATTTTTGACACTTGTAAAATTCAGATTGACTATCTAGGAAATTATCTACATAATGCATTTTAATTATCTTTCTAATTTTTCATACCTTTGTAATATACCTATCATGGTGCCAAATCTATACTAACAAGAATTAAGTACATTTTAATTCTCTGTCCTCACTCTTACAATAACAATTCTTATTGTGAGGCTGTATATTAAAGCATTTTACTCTTTGGTGTTTTCTGGGTATGTTATAATTCTTAAACAAATTATTTGTTAGAGTTAGGCAAGTGTGGAATAAAATATCAAGCAGTTTTCAAAATGTTTACTTCTCACACAGATTGGTTTTACATACTCTGCACTGAATGAATTTATCAGCCAAGGCTGAATTCACAAGATGATTACAGTCTATACATCCATGTACTCTTCTCAGAATAAAACCATAGCGTTAATGCATGCATGGTTCTGAATAGATCACAGCCACACACTTTCTCAAAGCTGTAAAAATATGAACTCGCCACAGCAACTGGAAAGCACAGCTGGACTTGGAGTCTTGCACATTTCTTGATGGGCCTGGGATGAGCCACACATCTCTTTAACATGGAGGTTCCTTTATTTTGGCAAGCAGAGCAACACAACTGCAATGAAGCAAAGGCTGTGATGATGATGATGATGATGATGATGATGATGATGATGATAATGATGATGGCAGCTCCAGAATTCTGGAGGAAATTGGCAATAAGACTGCAGATGATGCACCTGCCAGGTCCCAGTCCATGTTCCGTTAGCAAGCCAAGGTAATGGCAGCATGTGCAATAAGAGAGACTTAAGATGAATCCCAAGATTCTTCTTTTCTTTGAAATGCAGAATAAACATGTCTCAGTGTCCCCTAAGCCCTTAGTGAGCAAGTACTTCAAACTTTATTACTCTTCTTCTTGTTTGCCATAATAAACTCTTTATGTATCACTTGTCATGAGATATACAGTAGTATATGTATTTATGTGTTTGGATGTACAGATATGAATATTTACATACATGTGTGCACACTCATGTATGTATTGAAGCATCTGTCTATTGAAAAGATTTTCCATAGCATCTGACCAGCATTCCTAGTGAGGAATGTGCTTTCTGGATTTCTCCTGGCCACCCTCACGTCTGACCAAGGATGTATTCATACCATACAGTGAAGGGAATGTTCATAGAGGATATAGAGTTTGAGCCAGGATTTTAAGAAAGCACCAAGTTATATTAAAGAGGAAGAAAGGAAAGACAAGACATGGACAGAGAAGGAGTTTTACAGTGTATACAACTGACAAAGGATGAAGATCAGAGTTATGAAGAACACAGAATAAGTCAGATTCTATTTATGTAAAGTACAAAAGTGTTCAAAAAGGAACTGTATATTTTAAAGAAGATGAACATATAAAGAATGGAAGTAATTATTTTAAAATTCAGGGTCTGGTGGCCTTTGAGGAGGGATCAGAATAGGAAAAATTTATGATTTCATGTTTTGGAGCTTGCAAATTAGAAAGGGCTATGTCCATGCCCTGTCAAGGGAAGGGACCAAAGCCCATACTTCAAAAAGAGTTTACAGAACAAAAATGTTGAGTCTGGCCGAAGTATTTGGGGTGTAAAAAGGATAGCTTACCTGAGGAAGTAAAAGACATAAAATAAGAAGGCCAGAATCTCAACTTAGTGGTGTTAAGCTTCTAGGAGTCTGGGGCAGAATTGCTTGAGCCCAGGAATTCAAGACCATTCTGGGCAACACGGTGAGACCAAATATAAAAATAATAATAATAAAAATAAAGATAATAATAAACATACTCTTTTGTGTATTGAAAGCAAACAAAAATATGGAAATATTCTACTTAACTGTAGCTATGCATCATTTGACCAATGTCTATCCACCACTCTCATTATTGTATTTTTAAAACTGCTACAAGAGTGGATATTAACTGTTCTCACTATGTTATATATCTTGCCTCAGTCTCCCGAGCAGTGCATACACACACACACACACACACACGCCCCCCCCCACACACTTAACTATGTGGAGGAATATGTTTGTTAATTGGTTAGATTTCACCATTCCACAATGTTTGTATTCTTCACAACATCATGTTATACATGATGAATGCTCACAATACTGTCTGCCTTTTTTTTTTTTTTTTTAGAAAAAAGAATAATAGTTTCTTACACTTTGCTATTGACACAGATACAAATTCTCACCTTTTTGTTGTTGTTGTTTCGTACATACGGAATAAAGAACACTCAATATTCTAAAAAGATTTACATGCTTGGTGCTCATACTCACTCTTATAATAGCCTGGCTTTTAAGGAGGTCTTGTTTCAGGATGCCATTAAGGATGCAGGCTGTAACTGTGTGCATTTTTTGAACAAAAATAAAAAGTTAATTAAGAATTTCACGCATGAGAAGCATTGTCCTTAATCTATCTGAAATTTTTCACATATGACCACCTCAGCTACAAAACCAGAAAATAATTCTTTAGGCGTCTTACTTCCATGTTTTTATATTCTGGAAAGATAGAAACTTTCCTGAGCATAGGGTTAGGAAAACTGATTAAGATGCCATTGAAATATCCCTATTTTATTTCAGCAGCTGAAAAACATGTGCTTTCTTTATGCCCTTAGCTAAAGATTCCACTTGATTTTCAGAACCAATATTTTCTATGGGCTGTATTGCTCATTCCCCATATCTGTGAGTTTTTTTATTTATTTTTGTTATACATTTATTGGTGCATTATAGTTTCACATCATAATGTAGTTCCCAGTAATAGTGACATATATGCACGCAGAACTAAGCGAGCTTTCCGCAGCAGAAGTGAGTGTGTGGCCTGCGCGGAAAGTAAGTGGTCACCAGGTGCGGCGAGATCACAGGTTCACCTCTGAGACCTGGGGAGATGGACAAGGCAGAGGCAGTCCTTAGCAATGGCCATACTCTTGGCCTGAGCCATTCCACTCCCAGGAATGGATCATCAGAAAATAATTTGTCATGGGTCTAGGGATGTGGCTCAGTGGTAGAGCACTTGCCTAGCAAGCATAGTCTTTAGGTTTGATCCCAGCAGACAAAAAACAAATAAAACAAGAGATAGGATTAAAGACTTGGGAACCAATGTATCTGTCATATATATACAGCTAACTGCAAAACAAAATATAAACAGCTAAAGTATTCAGCAAGAATTACATAATAAAATGATGGCAATGAAATAACAATGATATATTCATAGAAGAAGCATTTTATAACTACTAAAAATAGATATTAATGAATACTAAATGACAAAATGCTTCAGATATAACTGTAAGTGAAACAAAGCAGTGGTAAGAACACGGTAGACCTAAGAATTTCAATTATGGAAACAGATCTGCATAGAAAAATGAGGGGGAAAAGATAATACAGCAAAAAATACAATGGATTATCAATTTGAATTAGTGGCTTTGGTTTTTCTTTTTTATCATTATTTTCAAAATTTACATGAAGAGTATTGTTGCTTTTCTAACAAGAAAAAATCATTACTTCAATATTAGTTCTGTTTATATTTAATGCAAAAAATCCATATGTTAAAGGATAAATATTAAATATGAAGTAAAACCTGATTTGGGTCCATAGAGAACCAAGTAGCAAAGTCATTAAATTGAGTACTTCCAAACCTACCAGTTGCAAGATACTGAATAGAATATGTGTGTATGTGTGTGTGTGTGTGTGTGTGTGTGTGTGTGTGTGTGTGTGTTTAAGAAGGGAGGTCTAAGAGAATGGTGGAAAAAAAGGGTGATGAATGCAGGCTTCAAAATGAGTTTGACCTGGTGCTAATACTTCATTTATTGCTTATTAATTCTGTGACCCTTGATGAGGCCTCATCAGTAAAACTGGGACAATTGCAGTTACTAAGAAGATATTGTAGAGTGCATATAAGGTCTTTGACTTAAGGCCTGATTTCAGGCCAGTTATCTGTTAACATATAAGTTGTTGTTATTATTATTATTATTATTATTATTATTATTATTATTATTATTATTTTGCAGTGCTGGGGATAGAACCCAGGGCCTTGTACATGCTAGGAAAGTGCTTTACCACTGAGTTCCACCCTAGTGTCAATGTATCAGTTATTCTGATTAGGAGAATATAGGATAGGATAGTCTCCAGCTCCCACCATGGTGGGTGGTGTCACCAGTTATCTATGTAGCCATTTCCTATTTCTCCTCGTCCTCCTCCTCACCCTCTCCCCCTTCCTGGCCTTAACAGTGTTCTCATTTCACTATCTCTTTCCTACTTTCACTGTCTCCAGAGACTACAGCACACAGGTGATCATGTTGAGGACAGGGGTTGGTGGAAGAGAATTAGTGGCCCAAGATAAGGCCACTGGGCACCTCATGAGGAAGAGTTCCTGATGTTTTGGCATTTCCACAGACCATCGACGCAGTAGGTAAAACTAACTCAGAAGTCAAACATAAAAAGTAGTGGGAATTTGTCAGACCCTAGGATAGCTTTAAGAATTAATTTAATACCTAAAGAGTAGACTCCTCTGTGAATGAATGAATGGATGAAAGAAAGAAAGAATGAATGAATGAATGAACGAAACACTCTAATTAATCAGACTTTTTAAAATGCATGAGCTAAGATACAAATTAGACATAGAACATAAAGATTAATATAGATAAGTAATGCTTCATTTATGTATGTGATTATAAACCCAGAACATTCATTAGCAAAATATATAGCTAAGACCTAGGGTCTGCACAAACACCATTCCAGATAGGACAAAACTGCTTCCAACAGGATTCAAAATCCATGCATGCATATTTATGCATTTTTACATGAACTCTTATATTAGATACCCCAGATAGGAACTTGGGGTTCTAGTACAGGGAACCATGGAGGTCTGTTAGAGCCCTCCAACTTGTTGGTGGGTGCAGCCAATAGGGCTTGGCTAGCTTTTGCCACAGTAGGGTTCATCATGCCCAAGGTCATGCACCTTCTTGGGGTACATCCAGGTATAGTCAAGGACAGTGCATATATGCTGTGTCTTCAATATAACTGGAGATAACTGAAACCTACACTGATCCAGCACTTCCTGAAGTACCCTCTTAGGTCCATTACATGACCATAATTATACTCAACTTCTAGCTCTGCTCCACTTGCTGTCTTCCCTCCCCCAAGTATATTGACCCAACCACACTACTCAAAAAAATCTGTGCACACAAATCCCTATTTCAGTTGCTGGGCCACCCAGCTTTCAATATCTGATTTCCAGTCCATGTGAAGCTAAGAGCAGCGGATTAGATTAATTTAGTGCTCATAGATGCAGAAAATGTCACCTGGTAGGTAAGAGCAGAATAGTGATTCATAAAAACTATGAAAAATAGATGTATAAAAATCTAAAAACAGCAATATAGACTCATTTTTGGTAGCTAAATATATCTTTCTGTTATTCATCAATATGCCTTAAGGAGCTATAAACTTTCATTGATAATAAATGTTGAACCCAAATCACGAATAAATTATTTAAGTATGTTTGATTATTTATGTTTGAAAAATCAATACACTACATGGTATCTTTTCTATGCACTATCTTCATGACATAATTTATAAGAAATGTATAGTGGTGATTCTATAGAATAGTTGCAAAGAATGGTAGCTCCCAGAAGATGCTGGATTAATTGGATATTTAAATGAAAATCCAATTTGTTTTGTCTATTACTTTAAACTACACAAAAACCAAGACTTGATGGATTACAGATGCAAATATAAAAGGAAAAATGTCACCTTTAGAAGAAACCATTAAATAACTTCTTCAGAGCCTGGGAAGAGACAAAAATTACTTCCTTAGTGCATAAGAAGTACCTACTATAAAAGAAAAAAATACAGTAATAACAAATTAAGATAAATAATTTGGATTCACCAAAAGTCATTATATAGGGAGAATGATAAGGTAAACCATACTTATTTGACAAAGGACTCATACCCAGGCTATATAAAGAACTTCTAGAAATCAATAAAAAATAGAAAACCCAAACAAAGTGGTCCAAGTAGCTATAAAATTTATGCAAAGACAATTTAGTACATCATCACTGAGATGGGAACTGAAACTATAATGTGATATCCCTGAAATGAGAAAGAGAAAAAAGAGCATTAAAGAGTGTTAAGGGTGCGTGCTAGTCTGCTTTTCAATGCTGTGACAAACCAGTAGAGAAAATCGACTTAAAAGAAAGAAGACTTACAGTGGCTCCCACTTCCCAAGGTTTCATCCATGGTCACTTGGTCCCATAGCTTTGAGCCTATGGGGAGGCATATGTTACAGCAGGATTGCAGGGTGAAGCAAGGCTGCTTACTTCATGGCAATTGGAAAGTAAAGACAGAGGAAGAAGTCAGGATCCCAGTAACCCCTTAAAGCATACATCCTAATAACCTAACTTCCTCCCACTAGGCCCCAGCTCCTAAATTAGTTTCTCACCTCACAGTAGCAGAATAGACTGGGGACCCAGCCTTTAGCACACGTCTTTGGGGAACATTTCAGATCTACCATAGTATAGTAGGATGTACTGGAACTCTCTGACACTGTAGGGGCCAGTGTAGACTGTACTCCGGTGGGATCTTTTGGTCAGTATCACCTGAGACTGAGCACTCACACACTTTTTGACCCAGCAATACCCCTCTTTTGGTTAACAGCCCCTTAAGTTTTGTGCAATTTTTCATCAAACATACACACACACACACACACACACACACACACACACACACACACACTGAAATGTTCATAAGTATAATGATTGGCAATAACCAGAAACTGGAAAATAAATAAGTAGTTATCAAGAGTCCATTGGACTAAGATTGCAATATGTTCACACAATGGAACACTATCATGCAATGACAATAAAAAAATTATAGAGGTGAATCTTGCAGAATAGTGAGTGAAAGAAGCTAGATATCATCAACTACATATACTGACAAAAATACACAGAGCTAATCAAAGTCGTGTGGTGTCATAACTGTGACTCTTTTTGATGGGAAGTAGTGACTAGAGGGGGTCAGACTGGGGTTTCTGAAGCTGTTGGTAATGTTCAGTTTTTTGACTTCAGTACCATTTACCTGGGGACATTGCATTTGTGCAAGTCTATTTATAACATGTGCCATTTTTTTCTAACATAGAATACACTTCAATAAAAGGTTAAAATGCAGTGGCCCTTCAATGATTAGAATTTGATTTCTGAAAACTCATTTAGAATGAGATGTTACTGCAATTTAGGTGATATTAGTTCAAGAAAGAAGGAAGGAGGAGTCAAGGAGAGGGAGGGTGATTGTGAGACTCAAGTCTGCCTTCGCCTCTTCTCCAAAGTGCCATCAAAGACTCTTTGTTATAGTTTGGAAGGTCATTGAAGGACAAATGTCAGAAGATCAGTTTTACTGAGAAAATCTGAAACAATCCAGGCAAGCTTTGCAGACTGACAGCTTTTCTATAGTATGGACAAGATATTAAAAATAAAGAAAATTAACAAAGGCAGGAACTTGGAACTATTGCCGTAGAAACTGTGAATTGACCTAAATAATATTCTAAATCCATCACAACTAATATACTCCCTCTCTTTTTTAATAAAGTGAAATTTAAGGTACAAGAATAGTGTCTAAAAGGTGAGCACGTGTGCTTGTGTGCCCGTATGCACATGTGCACACATATGTGTGTGGGTGAGAAAATATTTTTTCTTAGATACTCTGGGATCAAAGCACATGTGCTTTCTCCATTTTATTTTATTTATTTATTTTTTTGCTCAGACAACCCACCAGAGATTGATGGTCTTTGCTGTTGTTGGCTTTGTGGAGCCATTTTTAGAGTTGGACTTCCTTTAGAATGGCCTTGTCTGGCCTTGTATTCGACAGAGCAAAGCACTAATGTTCATAGCATTTAACAGTCACTTACAGTTAAAGTGGTAGACCAGAGAGCCCAATTCCCCAAGGCCATGAGCTACCTGCACTTGTTGAAGTAAAGTTCGTTGGAATGGTCACCCACATCAGCACTTTTTAAAATTTAGCCTGGGAACAAGAAAATAGGTGTGGTGTTTATGTTGAAAAGTGAAAAATGGGAAGTCGATTTTTCCTGAGTCCTGGGCAGTGCTGAAATGCAGCTACTTAGAAGCTCCCCTCCAGTGAACTGTCCCAGCAGAGACAGACAATATCCACGTGCAAACCCCTTATCCAACCTGGTGGTATGCTCTGTTTTTCCTGTAAATACTGTAAAGTGCCTTAACACACAGTCCCTCTTGCCTTTCAACAAGAACCCCCTGGAGAGCACTAAACAACCCCCTGGAGAGCACTGCATACCTTTTCATCTAAATATCTTCTTGTCAAAGCACATTTATTACCTGAGATGGTGTACATCTTTTATTTTTTCAGCAAGTAGCCTCTTTTTTCTTTTTTTTTTTCCCCCTGGCAGTCTTCTGAGAAAAGGAATAATAAAATATGTCCCTTTTATTTTTTTTATTTTTTAAATGAAGGTAACTATTTCTCAATTTCCCAAGAGTCCATCTGGGACAAGTTCGTTGGGTATAAATCTCAGAGAGAGAAAGCCTGATTGCCACTCCAGGTAGAATCTAGCTGCCCCTCTTCATTACTGCTCTAAGAAAGGGTATCGATTCTGTTCTCTGATTCATTCAACCTATATGGTGTGATATGCCTCTTTAAGAACATTATTTACCTGTGTACCCTGTAGGCACTTGCAATTGCCTAATTCACAGGGTGGAATCAGAAGTCACCTTTCATGACACAGGGACCTTGCACATACTGTAGCATCCTCATTTCATGGCAAAAGAGTTCTCTAGGATCAGAACTCTTGGGGTGTGAAGGGTGTGCCAGGAAATAAACCCAGAGCCTCATGCTTGCAAAGCACATACTCTACCATTGAGCTACACCCTCAGCAGAAACTTATTTCAGGGGCGATTAGGCTTGCTATACTCCAAAAGACGTTCTAGATCGTCTTGCTCATTAAAAATGCCACTCCCAATGGGCAATGTATGCACAGTCACATGGAAGAAATCACTCAAAGAATGCAATATTTCTCCAGACCTTTGAAAATCAATTTCATTTTTCCCCAGTAACATCCAGCTAGGAGACAGATTCCAAACCTTATGATTGAAGAGCATGTTACTGTTTACAAAGAATTTCCTGGCACTTCCTTTCATCAGACCGCTGGCCTAGGTAATCAAGCTGTTATCTCCACTTTGCAGAAGTTGACACTGGAGCTTAGCAAGAGTATGTGATTTGTGGAAGGTCACATGGCAGAGGCCATACCCCAAACTAGACCTGAGACTGTAACCCAGGTGTTTTTAATTCCAATATAATAGCTTCCATCATGCCAGTAGATACACTTACTACAAGCAAAGCATTGCCTGTTTAGTAGTAATCCTCTTGCTGTTTTTACCTCTCTCTCCATTGCTGCCCTTTGCATCAGCATTATAGGAATATTTATGGAAAGGCCACTCTTTCACCCTTTTACATATAAACTATTCTCAACTAATAGTCTCCAACATGTTCCCTGCATGCATCAGCAACATAAGCTAATAAAAAATAAACAGCCTTCTCTTCTTGTTCCAGAGACTGGTGATACAGAACAATCCAGTCCTGCTATTCAGGATTGGACACCGGAAACCATAATAAATCCTCAGCTTCCAGAAACGGACCTGGGCCCTGGGAAACCAGATCTGTGTGCGAGGCTGCCCAGCTAGCTTTCCTTCAGGGTGGACTCCTAACTCTCTCAGAGCATACATTTTATTCAAGTGCCATCCTCTTCTGGGTCTCCTACCTGTCTTCCTCAAATGTGAAGAAAACTCACTTTCTGTTGGACATATGCAAAACATCTGCCTCCAAAAATATGTTCAAAGAACAATTCTATGAAATTTGTCCCGTATGAATTCTTCAATCACAAATTATTTGATAGGAGACAAAATGAATGGATATTATGGCAGAAAAAGAAGCATAGAGATAGAAAGGCAAAACCAGAAGTAGGAATTTCACACAAGAAAAATAAATAAATGACCAAACTTGATTACAGACAATAAAAGCTATGAGATATTCAATTTCTCTCAATATTCAGAAAGAAGAGAGGATTATTATTACTATTATTATTATTATTATTATTATTATTATTATTATTATTGTGTTTCTCTCTCTTTTTGGAAGGAAGGCACCACTGAGGATTGAACTCAGGGGCATTAGTTGCAGAGGGCTAATCAGCTAAATTGCTGATTCTGGCCTCAAACCTGGAATCCTCCTGTCTCAGCCTCCCAAGTACTAGGATTACAAGTTTGTATCACCAAGCACAGAGAGTGTTTCTCTTTGCTTTGTTTCCCTATTTTCCTTGCCTTATGCTTAACCTCAGATTCAAAGGCAGCACTTTACAGCACACAATATGAGTAATGCCTTGCTTCTTTCAAAATAACCCCACACAAACATTTTGAGTGCATTACAATAAATAATCTGCTAGTGGATTACTGCTTCTTTAAAAACTTTAAATGCATTACTTCTCAATGTCTAAAGCTTCAGAAAAAAAACCTTCCTTAAAAAGAGAGAGAAAAGATATCAGAAGGAAATAGAAAAAGGGAGGGAGAATAAACCTAGAGGGGGATGCATTGGCTTTTTTTATTGCTTCATCTTGATTCTGTATTCAATCGCCAAATGCAAGACTTAAGTATTTTTCTCTTTAAAAGGCATTCAGTATGGTGATTTAACTGGTAAGCTGTCTATTTTATCCATTTCATACTCTGATGGAAAATTATAAGGAGAACCTGTCTTTCTCAACACTTGAGGTCTTGAGAGCTCACAGGACTGAGATTAGTTTTCTAGACTGTGCAATAATACTTGAAAGCATCCTCATGACCTTGTGTGTTACAAGAAACCCACTTCTCAATCCATGCAAAAAGATAAGGTATTCAATGCCCCTTTAGTCCTAACGTGCATTTTAGGAAATACTTTAAATCTTTGAATTCAACAATCTGCATGCAGGAAGGATAGTGTGGTACTGCTTTGTTAATTAGAAGATTTGAGAATGAGAGACTCAATCTTCATAAGGGAGAATTTATTGTGAAGTAGTCAATATCTTGCTAGTCACTGGGGTGGAGCAATCCCTGATTTGTAGGTTTGTCAATTTCTATGGGGCAAATATTCCACCCACCCAGATTTCATGATACCAGCACGACATAGCTAAACACAGGGTAAGGAAGGGAGGTTCAGAAGAGTATCATCGTAAACCATTTCCACTATTGTGCGCAGAAGATGTAAGTAATCTCGAGAGTGGAGACAATAGTAATATACAAAATTGTTAGGAAGTGGTGACTTTTTAGTACTGATTCCCTGTCATTTTAATAAAATATATTGAATAATAAGTTTATATAACTTAATTCTAATATTTAAGTTTGCTTTTTCACTGATATATAAATCCATGAAGTACCATGTGATACTTTTACACACGTATACATTATGTAACATTGAAATTAAGCATATCTATCTCCTCAAGCATTTTCATTTATTAATGGTAAAATCATCCATTTTTTCTAGTTTTTTTTTTCAAATAGATAGTAGTCTACTGTGCACTCGAGCATACCAGAACTTCTTATTCCAATTTAACTAGAACTTAGCACCATTGACCTGGCATCCGGTAACTACCATTATATTCTAACCTTCTCTGAGATCGTTTTTATATTCCACATGAGTGAGATCGTGAACTACTTGACTTTCTGTGCCTGGCTTATTTCACTTCATATAATGATTTTCAGTACCATCTAGTGTATTAAATTATAAAATCTCCTTTTTTATTGCTGAATAACATTCCATGTATATATGCACCACATTTTCTTTATCCATTCATCCATTGATGGACACTTTGGCTGTTTCCATTTCTCAGCTACTGTGATCAATTTTGTAGTGCTGATATAGAAATCAACACACTGATTTGATTTCCTTTGGGTATATATCCAGAAGTGGAACTGCTGGATCATATAGTATTTCCATTATTAATTTTTAAAGTAACTTCAATACTGCTCTCTCTAACAGTCATACTAATTCATATTCCCTTGAACAATATATAAGGATTCCTTTTTATCCACATCCTCACTAGCACTTATTATCTTTTGCCGTTTTTTTTATAAAAGCCATTCTCACTGGGGTGATTCAGTAAGACTGGCTATCATCAAAGAGCACCTTGATAATAAAACAAAGTATCTCAATGTGCTTTTGATTTACATTTCCCTGATAATTAGGATGCTGGGAATATTTCATATACTTGTTGAACACTTATTTGTTTTCTTTTGAGAAATGTCAATTTAAGTTGATGGTTCATTTTTAAATTTTGTGTGTGTGTGTGTGTGTGTGTGTGTGTGTGTGTGTGTGTGTGTGTGGTACTGGGGATTGAACTCAGGGGCATTCTACCTCTGAGCTATACCCCCAGCCCTATTTTTTATTCTTTATTTGGAAACAGGGTCTCACTAAGTTGCAGAGTGCCTCACTCTCAGCCTCCCAAATGCTGGGATTACAAGCGTGAGCCACCACACCTGGCTTGTTTTTGTTGTTGTTGCTATTGAGTTTTTGAAGTTCCTAATAGAATTGGATATTAACCCCTTGTCAGAGGTAAAGTTTTCAAATAGTCCTCTGATTCTGTAAGTTGTCCCTTCAATATCTTGATTGTTTCCTTTGCTGAGCAGAAGCTTCTTGGTCTGATATAATCCCATGTGTCTATTTTTTGCTTTTGTTTCCTGAATTTTGAGGGTTTTGCCCCCCCCCCAAAAAAAATCCTTGCCCATTCCAATGTCCTTAAACATGTCCTGTTTTCCTCTAGTCGCTTTATATTTTCAGGTCTCACATTGGAATCTTTGGTTCATTCTGAATTCACTGTTATAACTGTTGAGAGATAGTGGTCTGGTTTTATTTTTCTGCATGTATATACACAATCTTCCTAGCACTACTTCTTGAAAAGACTGTCCTTTCTCTAATGTGTGTTCTTAACACTTTTGTTTACAATCTATTGGCTCTAATGTGTGAAAGGCACTTAATTTTGTGTTGTTTTGTGATACTAGAGATTGAACTTAGAGGCATTCTACCTCTGAGCTATACCCCCAACCCATTTAAAAATATTTTGTTGTTGTTTTAAAGTAGGTCTCACTAGATTGCTAATGCTGGCATCAAACCCACAATCCTCCTGTCTCAGCCTCCTAAGTGCTAGGATTAGAGGTGTGTATCCAACCCCCACAGCTCGTAATTTTTAATAATTGCTGTATTTCACACTGGACTTACAATTCCTGAATATCTTCTTATAAGTACTGTCAGAAACCACTAAGCCAGCTGCAGAAACCACTCATTTTAGACCACGTGTAGAAAACAAACAAATATGCAGTCATTCCTTCGTTTCCATACAAAATTGTTTCCAGGATCCCTTTCAATATCAAAATCTCAGGATGCTCAAACTCCTTGTATGAAATGACACAGTACTTGCATGTAACCTACACACATCCCCATATATATTTTCAATTATCTTTACACATACTTACCACAATGCAAATGCTATTTAAATAGTTGTCATAGTATATTGTTGAGGGAATAATGACAGGAAGAAAGGTCCTTATGTATTTGGTATAGACACAATTATTTTTTTTTCAAATATTTTGTTTGAATCCATAGATGTGGAACCTGTGGACACAGAAGATCAACTGTACACATTTTAGCTTATTACTCCAGAAATTGTGATTGTTCTGAAAATATGCTGCCTTTAGTCAACTGGACATATTTTTTAGCAAGGGTCTATCTTGCTAAAAAACTTGACATCATGTCTAGTTGTTGTAAGATACAAAGACAACTCAGGAAAGGCTTCTGTCCCTCAATAAGCTCCCTGTGTAGGGGAGAGGGCAAGGACCAGGGCAGACTTGTATTTGCCTCATGGAACAGTCATGTACACATGATACTCAGAGCAGACTCTATCCTGACAGGTAGGACCATAAAGAAACATTAGAGTGAGTTGTTATAGTCAGAGCAAGATGAGTGATTTCAGACAATGGAAAAGGGAGAAAGGGACAGTCCATGCAGGGACACAGGTTATACAAACAACAGCTCATATTAGTGAATATAGACTTTTCTAGATTTTTGTTTTTAAGGAATTAAACTATAGAGGTTGAGGTACAGCTCATTGGTAGAGCATCTACTTAGAAGTGGAAGGTCTTAGGCTCAATCCCCTGAAACACACACACACACACACACACACACACACACACACACACACACACTCACATTCACATATACAAGCAAGAAAAAACTTAATAGACAAAAGTGTGGTTAAAGTCATACTTAAGATAAAATTTTTACTTTTGCTGTATATTAGATACATTGGGCATTTATGTAACCTCTCTTTCTTCTAAAAAAAAAAGAGAGAGAGAGAGAAAGTGTACCTAATGAGGTTATATGTCTAGAATTTAGTACAGTGTCTGATCCTAGGGATGAACTCAGTAACAGCAGGCAAAAGAGGAGGAGAAGGAGATAATTAGCCTAATTAGTTGTGGGGAGCTGATTGCTTCAGTTTGACTTTCAAAAGCAATCATTTGCAGGCACTTCCTATTATTTCGTGGAGGATGGCAGAGGTGAGAGAATAGGCACAGTAGATTTACTTTCAGACCTCAAGCTGCTTAGGAGTTTAAAGACTTCCGAGTATTAAATTGTAGCTATCTATATTTCAAATATCCCCCATCCTGCCAAGTTACCATCCCAGCTTCAATTTGCCAAAATTTTCTTTACAGATATAATCCAAACTTTGGTCCTACTCTCTTTTAGAAAGAGTTATTTAATATCCACATGTCTTTTCCTAGACAGCCCGGACAAGCTCCAGGATTCCTTTGAGCTCTTTTCCAATGAGACATTAAATGATTTCCAGGTGTTTATTTTCTAACCACAGAGTAGAATATCGTTAGCATGCTGCAGTGCAGCTGATGGGCAAGTACTTTAACTCACTCTCTCTGCCAATACTACATGCTTTGCCAATTTGTCATTTGGGTGCAATTATGTGAGTTTTACTTGTGTTGTATGACAGTGCAGTTGTTAGTTTTAATAGCACAATGATCCAACCTGCACAGACTGGAACTCCTCATGGTAGTGCCTTTCTAACAACGACGAAAACTCTTGCTGATATTTTCCTACATGAAAGACAGTGTTCCAAACACTTTTTAACTGTTATCCTATCCCAAACTTTATGTCAAATTCTGGTACAGAATGAAACGTAACAGCATGAATAATTTGGAGCTAATGATCATAACACAGTAAGTACAAAGCCAAATAGAAGTAATCTTTGTATATGTATATATACATTTTTTTGATTCTGCGGATTGAACCCAGGGGCATTCTACCTCCGAGCTACACCCCAGTTCAGTATCCCCTTTATTTTTTTAAGTCAGGGTCTCATTAAATTGTTGAAACTGGTCTGACTCTGAGATCCTCAGCTTCTCATGTACTGGGATTACAGGCTAGGTTTATATATCTTTAAATATATTATTGTATGTGAGAGGTAAACACTTATTTTTAAATACACAATTGATTATAAAAGCTGAACTATCTAATGTCAAGTATAGGATAGATAGAAAACTATCACTCTTTTTTCCCCCAAATGAGTCCTGTCTAGTTGGTTAATAAATTTTTATAACCATATTTATTATTTTTGTTAAATTACTTATCAACTCTAGATATCAACAAATAATCTATTGTTCAATATCCACACCCAAAGAAGCTATAGAAAATGAGACAAGAGATAGGAGACATTTATGACTAGACAGAAAGATAGCCACCAGACAATCAGGCCTCAAGCATAGAAATATAAAGAAAAATGGGAGATCAGTAAACAGAGAGAGGTACAGAGAGGCAGAGGATCAGAGGTACACACACACACACACACACACACACACACACACACAGTTATACACACAAATCACAGAGAAAGAGAAAAGCTAAAAAGCTTTGGGACACTGAAGAAAAATATGTTCATCCTAAATGTTTATGGGCTGTTACACTGTCCAATCTGATAGACACAAGCCATATGTGGCTTTTTTTGTTTGTTTGTTTGGGTTTTTTTTGCAGTACTGGGGATTGAACTCAGGGGCATTCCACCTCCGAGCTATACCCCCAGCCCTATTTTTTATTCTTTATTTTGAAACCGGGTCTCACTAAGTTGTGGAGTGCCTCACTAGGTAGCTGAGGCTGGCCTCGAACCCGGATCCTCCGGTCTCAGCCTCCCGAATGCTGGGATTACAAGCGCGCGCCACCACGCCCGGCCGTATGTGGCTTTTTAAATAAAAGTAAATTAGTCACACTTATTACATTTCAAGTGATCAATAGCCCCACGGGGCTGACAGCTGTTATATTGTACAGTATAGATGATGAATATTTTTATCATCATTGTAGAAATGATCAACAGAGATGACTGGAAGCAAAGGACTCTATGCCATAATGCATTCATATAGAAATAAAACTAACACCTATAATGAGCACCTAGTGTGCAAGTGTGTGCCACTGGCCTGGTGAGGGTGTTGGTGGAGACTCTGAGACATTATATCGGGATGTTGTACTAAAATAAATATGGTGGCCCGTATGTATGAGCAGTGATGTTATGGTTTGTATCTTAAGTCTCCCCTGAAGGAGGAAGTTAATTTACAGGAGACATAAATTAACTTCGAGGGAATATTGGGAACTGGTACCCTTTCTCTTTCTCTTTCTCTGGTTCCTGGCTGCCAACAGGTGATCAGTTTATTCTGCCATGTTCTTACACTACAATGTACTGCCTCACCAGAGGGTCAACTGACCATGGACTGAAGCCATGGACCCAAATAAACTTTCCATCCTTATAAATTGATTTATTTCAGTTATTTTGTAATAGCAATGGAAAGCTAACTATCAAAACCGGCATCATCCAAATTAAGTTAAAAGTGAAATATAGAAAAGACACTATCTTTCTATCAGTAAAATAAAAATTTATTTTGGAAAATCATTCTCCTTGATATTGGGAGCTGCAACCCCATACAAAGAAACCACCAATGAAGGAAACAAATCTCTCCCTAGTAGTTTATCATTAAGATTCAGTATCTCTAAAAATAAGTACCCAGATTTAGCAGTGAGGGCCTACTCCTGAATCACCAATTAGATATCCTCTCATACATGGCAAAAATTTAAGCAATCACAAATAGAGGAAGATCCAGAGGGTCAGAGTAGCCAAGAGTTGCTGGGAGAAAGAACCTGGTCTCTCAGCATGTAGGGTGCATCCCTTATCTTAATTAAGCAGAATTCTACATACTGAACAGTTAATGGTTGTTATCAGCCATGGGCTCAGTAAATCTCAGCTCTGGTTGCCCATTAGCATCATCTCACAGTCTTTAAATAGTCCATTTTCAGGTCACGCCTTAGCCTAGCCCATTTATATGAGAATTCTAGGTGGTTCCCAGGCATCAGTCTTTTTAAAAACTCCCCAGATAATTACAACATATAGCTAAGGTTGAGAAGATACAGATGTACATAAAGCCTATTGGAGAAATTCTAGACATACTTATTGGGGAAAAAAAATTAAGGATTCACAGTTGCCGGCCTGCTACATAGAGCTTGGAAATCAACACTCCCATCTTTGCTATGAGAAAAATGCTGAGCAAGCTGAAAGGAATTTTCCTTTGATCCATCAGAGAAGTGAGGTCACCAGGAAAACTGACACCAACTTCTAGGAAGACGGGAAAATGCAGAGAACACAATTTACAAAGTTGGGGCCAGCTGCCAGAAGGAACATCTCAGGGATAAGTGATGATTGCTAGATCAGAAACTCCAGGACCCTCATCTAATGGGACTCCCACACTTTTACCACTAGACATCCTACCAGATTCCTAGAGTAAATATCTGAACACTGACTTCAGAAAAAGTCTCTGATGATTTAGGCAATGGGAAAGGAAAAAGTACCATTCTGAAATATACCTGGAACATCCAGTTCTTCTTAATAGAGGTTTTTTCTCCAGGAAGTCCATTTCACCAGAGTCTCATGGAGTGGGGTCTTATCAGAGACTAATAGACCTAGCTGATTATCCATGGGAGGTGGCAGTGACTGACAAGAAAAAAAAATAAGGAGTATGACAGGACTGAGGCAGAATTCTTGGCTCCAGAAGGCTTGGATGCTCGTAGCTGGGTGAACAACAACAATGATGGAAATACAGCATCCCAGAGGAAACAGACATTGTTTCCATGGGAAAGGTCAGAGGTCACATCTCAGTGTGATAAATTGCAAAAGGAATCTCAAAGAAAATAAATGGACACAACTCTGAAGGTGGCAATAACGCTGAAGGTGTACAGTAGGGGATTTTGGAGGAGATGAAGTTTGACATAGATCCCGAATCCTGCTTTATCCTCCCATCTTGTCCTTTCCACATGAGAAAACAGCGATCTAAAGGTGGTAATGCAAGCAAAAGTGAGTGGTGGAGATGGTCAGCTCTGCTGACTTCCTGGCCAGGGATCTCTCTTTGAGAGGGAATGGAGGGAGGGACACTTCACACAGCTGGAAATATGCAGGACAGAGTAAGAAATCTGAGATGTGATTGGAATTATAGGATAGAGGAAGACAGTATGGGCTTCATGTGGGATGTAGAGTTTAGATTTTTCCAAGAAGACTTGAAAAACCATTGCAGATATTCTTCTTGGGAACTGGACACCAAATAACAAATCAAATAATCAATAGAATTTTTAGGGTACTGATATAAATCAATAATCATCTTTCAGATGAATTGATGAATCAAAGAAAGACCTGGGTCCATGTTCCCCAGCAGGAGAGACTTCTGGTAACCCTTCTATGGAACAGACTTCATCTCTTCTAAAAACAGAACCATAGGCAGCCTCTACTATTAGTTTTATAGTTGCTTCACAGGGCAATGAGATGGATTTACTGTACTCTATTTTTCTTGTTTGTTTATCTTAATGGCAATTGCCTTGAGGATATCATATACACATGCTCCAGTTCATTCTCACCCATGAATGATAAACTTTCATTAAATGAATGAATGAATAAAGGAATGAATGAATTAATAAAAAATATATGGGCTATCTACTATTATGTCTAAAGGCAAAAAAATAAACACCAACTTTTTTTTTAACCACTATTTTCAGTCACCTGTGCAGTATATGTTGAAATATATCCTTTATCCTAAAGTAGAAAAGTTGTTATATTGAATATTCAGTACATATTTACTGGCATTATTTCACTCTATTAGAATCTTCCTCTCCATTTAAAACTAGAGATTAGAGTCTGGAGGTGTCTTGGTTTTCAATTTTTGTTTTTTAATCTATTAAATCTATTAAAATTTGTTTCATTGATTTTTTCCAGAAGTTGTCTATTTTTACCTCCTGCTGATGTTTATTGGGCATCTAATAGTCATCCACAGGAGGCTAGCCCTATCTGGAGGGACAGTCCTCCATGTCTTTGCATGGTCACCTTTTGCTGGACACCTTTTCCCATTGTCTCTTCTCAAAGGACACAAGCTCACAGAGACTGTCTTACTCACACCATTGAATCTCCCTATATCCTGTCAATCTCTGACCATTTGCCTTGCTTTCCTTTTCTTCAAAATACTCATGGTTGTTTAGAAATGTAATATATGTAGTTTTCTCCACTAGAATATAAAGCTCAAGAGAACATAGGGCTTACCAGTTTCATTCAACACTGTGTTCCCATGACCTCCTAGTATATGGTGAAGATTCAAATAAAGAGTGCTGGAGGGAACCCCTATATTAATCAAGGAATTCTTTTAGTATGCACATAATCAACCTCTAAGTTATCTTGCCCATGAGCAGTGACTCAGTTGAAGCTGAGGTGTCTCTTTTCAGGAAAGACACTAATTGGTTAATTAATCAGAATAAAGGCAAAGAGCTGCTGCTGGCAAAGGTTTAATCTATTTGTATTTGATCAAATGAATTCCCAAGGGGGCACACAGAGATACCCCGCAGCCAAAGCTCAGGTTGACATCAAATATAGCCTGATTTGCCCTGAAGGAAGACAACCTATTAGGTGGACTAAGTAAAAGAAAATCTCTTGCCTGTCATGTTCCATTTTGACCCAACTGATTACTACTGTGTACCAGATATTTTCCTCCTGGAAGAGTGATCCACATAAATTGACTGATTCTGATTATTCAGGGCCATTGTGTAGTCATCCATAAATAAAGGAAAAACAAACAAAATAACAATTTAGTAAAACTCAATGAGGTGTACTTCATTTGCATAATGTCTCTTGATGTCTCATAGAATTAAACTGAAGAGCAATTTGCATGGTTAGATGGTTAGGATAAGATCCCATAAAGAAGAACATTCAAGCCGGGCATGGTGGCGCACTCTTGTAATCCCAGCATTTGGGAGGCTGAGACCAGAGGATCCAGGTGTTCGAGGCCAGCCTCAGCTACCTAGTGAGGCACTCTGCAACTTAGTGAGGCCCTGTTTCAAAATAAAGAATAAAAAATAGGGCTGGGGGTATAACTTGGAGGTGGAATGCCCCTGAGTTCAATTCCCAGTACTGCAAAAAAAAAAAAAGAACATTCAACTTTATTTTAGGGTGTGAATTATTTAAGAGTAGAAGGGATTGATATCTGTGCCTTGGATAATCTGTGCCTTGCATATGTATATTTATTATTATTACAATGGCCCTTATAATATAGGACAAATTCTGAGGAGAATTATCTCCCTTTAGTAATGGTAATAATCTATTAATATTCTATAAACATATGATTATGAGTCTTGATTTGCTGTCAAAGACATGTACAGATATTTACAATTATCTGAAGTGTTTTTCTTTTCTTCAAATCAAAGCTTCTAATATTAAATTCTATGCCAATCTCAGTGACTACGGAAGTGTCTGGCACATGAGCAGGTGCTTCAAATCATGTCTGAAGAGAGTAAATCTTTGAGTGGATCAATAGAGGACCAGCAGGTTGAAGACAACAGCAGATTGGAGAGAAGACAGGTCACATAGAGTGCTCTCAAGAACTAAGGTAAAGAAATGTGAGTTCTAAGCTGTTTCTTACTACTCGATATTAAAAACGTTTCTCATTTTCTATAATTTTAGTCCTCCATAAGATCGTATGTATAACGTAGAGCTAGCCTATGCAAAGGCCTAGGAGTGTAAATATCATCATTGTTATGATCGTCATCATCATCACCATCTACATCTACATTGCATTGCAAAGGAAGCACTTCATAAAGAAATGGCACAGGATTTCACTATGTAAAATCTTTGAAGCCAAGTAGGGCAACAGACCTGCTCACACCCATGATGAGACACCCATGTGTCAGGTCTTAGTCTGATTTTTCTCTTTCCATGATTTGTTCACACACACTGAGTTCAGCTGTGCTTGCTGAGCTCATTGGCCAGCTGGTATCCAGCTGGGTTTGGCCAAAGTAAGGTCTTAGCAGGAACCTGGATGAACAGAGAAAGGGAGAAGTCAATTATGGAAAATTCCACACTATAAAACTATTTTATGCATAATGTTATCAAAAAAACAGTATAGCATTATCTTTAATGTATATATGTACACACATATATGTATGCATGTATATATACATATACATACACATATGGTATATATGAGGCATAAATTAATTTATTTTTACTCTTGGTAACCATCACCTAGATATCTTATTTATATTTCAGATATAAATTCAAAATCCAAAAGAATACAAAATCTGAAACTCTTCTAGTCCCAAGTATTTCAGATAAGGGAGGCTCAACACATAGTAGTTTATTGCATCTGCTCCAAGAAAGGAGACTCTGTGTATTTCCCAAAGCTGAGCTGGAAATATTCAGCCATTTAATAGTCCTACTATAGAAGTGGTGGTTTATGACGTGTTCCTATATAACTTGAAGATCCCGCAAACCAGCAAGATGAGTAGAAATCTTACTTTCCTGTTTAAAGTTGAGTCGATGGAGACTCAGGGTGGTGAAGTGGCTTACTCAAGGTTACTCATACGTATCAGAAAAGACTTGAACCAATATCTCTAACTCTGATGCCAGTCCTGTGTTCTGTGATGGAAATGTCCCCAGAGAAATCTAATACTGGATAATATACAAACCCAGCCTTGGCATGATGGTCAAGCCTTGATATGTCTATAGTTTAAAAATCTCTCCACCTAAAGCAAAAAATCCACCCCAGATTTTGAAGCTCTAAATTTTTGACATTATGTAAGAAAAAATAGATTTGTAGGATTGGAAGGTCACATAGGAACCTGAAGAAGTAAAATTACTATTCTACTTTTTGTTTGAATCCTCCTGGCAGTAGGCAAGCAATGAAGAGTATGTACACAACAGTCAGAGGTTGATTATTCCATATTTGGAATAATTACTCCATTCTTGATTATTCTCCATATTCCACCTGTCCAGTTTTGCACCCTTAGTCAGATTCTAATGTTGGCAGATTAGGGCCAGGGCAGGTTAAGAACACTCTTCATGTGATTTCACATGACCGGCTCATAAAGCCTCACTCCTTGTCCCTTTGTGATATCAGGGGAATCTACCCGGAGAGTCATTAGTTCGCTGTGTTTAGATGTTGCGGTGCACCTGGATATTGTTGGTACATCTGGATCCAAAACAACTTTTTTTTAAAAATCTGTTTTCCAAGACCTGAAATATTTTTAAAAAGAACAAGTCACTGTCGCTTTTACAGTCATAGTTTTAAATTCATATCTTAATGCCTCTGACCAAGACTTAAAATCCGACCTCCATATCATCTATTTTCTTGACAATCTTTCCTGCTCATTTTTCAGTGTCATATTCCACTATACACCCTCTTCTGGCTCTGCTCTTATTTTTGGTTATTCCAGCTCATCCTCATTCCCTAAAATTTCTTCACTGACCATTTGGCAAGTGAAAGGTATTCTGTGACAAACCAGTAAGATGCAAATATAAATATGTTTCAAGTGAAGAGTAGTAGAGACACTTGGATCTTCTCAAATGGTAGCACATATTTATAAAGGACTGAAAAGTCATCAAATGAAAAGCATGTATAATTTTTTTATCACCCTAAATCCCCAAATCAAGAATAAAGGGCAGAAAAGACTAAAGTTTATCTGCCATTCCAATGAAAGACTGTTTCCCAAACTGGTTTTGTGGGAGCATTGCTGAGCGTGCAGAGTGGGGTAATCAAGTCACTTCATGATTTAATTTACCTTGATTAGCATAGCAATTTGCTATACCTTCCTCAAAAGTGCTAATCAATTTTAGCAACTAGTAGAGTGAAAACACCACACAAATTGCTCTCGTGGCCCCAAACTGCTAATCAATTTTGAAAACCTAAATCAATCTGCATTTTATCTCGTCATTTCTCGCTTGACATTTTTAATATCCCTCATGGCTCTGAAGTCTGAGGAATGAGTTTTCCTGTAAAAAATGAAGTGAAACGACATTGCATTTGGCCTCTTATCCTCCCTTTTCTTGGTGAAATGTTGGTGTGTGTCTGCAAAGAGAGTAGCTTATTTTAATAATCAGTGCCACCGCAAAATAACTGCTTTTTCTATTGCTCACTTCAGAAGGAAAACTGCTACATTTACAAAAACGCTGGTTTAAGTATATAAATGAGACACTGAAAGCTAAAAATATTAAACCCACCTACCATTTAGAGTGGGAGGGGATTGTAGAAATTATGTATGACAGGCTCTATCTTAGCTGGAGAAGTAATGTCACTAAGTTGATTCTGCATGTTCCCAGGCCTCCTCCGTGCAAACCCAGGCTAATGATCCAAACTGTGCATGAGTGCTCTATCCACACCTGACTTCAGTAAGTGTGGAATTACTGCTGAAAGAAATTGAAAGGCCTGTGATGTCTGCGTTATCCATATGTCCTACAAAACTGCCCATCGTAGGCGATTTCAAGATGCTCTGATCTCATCATACCCATCAAAATGTTTGCACTATTTCAAGCAGAGTAAGCCTGTTTCCCAAATGGAGATTTTTTTTTCAGCTGTGCATAGACTAGATTTTTTTTCCTTGCTTAGCAATTGAATTAAATCAGCAACCATCTGGATCCTCCAGCAATAACACATTTATTAGAGAAAGATTAGGACAGCTCTTTGGAAATGAAGTCTAAAGAGTGAAGTTCTGCATATGAAGGTTAGTGCATTAACAGAGTCTCAAGATGAAATGTGCTCCCTGATTCTCAGTTTAATTATCAAGACTTATGTATAATATTTCAAATTTCAGCTGTTCAGATTCAGCGTTACAGCTGTGGGTTACTGAGTCAGGGCAGGGAACTACCAGGGTAAGCCCCAGACACAAAGACAGGAAGGAGCAGAGCATGAGATTGGGGGTCTCAGGACATCTGAAAGACAAAATCAAGGTCTGGAGATACACAATGCAAGAGTAGGGTGGAGTGGAAGGTGGCAAATCAGGCTGCCAGGCTTGCTGGTAGCAGGAAAGTAACCACAGGCCAGGGATGGTGACACCTTCAATGGGATAGGATGCATATGGAACCCGAATGGAGTGAGGGCAGGTTTATCTTCAGAGAAGATCCTCAGGTGAGCAATTCCTTCTGATCTTGCTCTTCTTCTGAAAATGTCTTTATTTCATTTCCGTGCTTTAAAATACACTGCAAATAGAGAAAAAAGCTTCGAAGGAGGATATGTGAGGTTAGAGTTCTGAGTTATACACTTTTTCAGAAAAGGTTAGCAGTACAAAGTTGCATTGAGTTTGATCATTCATGGATTCAGCTTATTATTTTGAGTAATGCTAAGAGAAAAATGCAAAGAAAGAAACTTAGTCTAAAAATACTAAATCCATAAATGGGGAGAAAAAAGAGAAAGAGAAACATTAAATGTGCAGGCCAAACAAAGAAATCCATGTCAAAATTGCATGTAATTACATTAATTAAAGTAATTTTAATGCTACTACTTATCAAAAAAATCACAATTTTTAAGAAGCCACTAGATGTTGGCCCTGATTGACATATTTGAACTGCAAAGTTATAAGAAGATTAAGTATAAAATAATGGAAAAGTTGCACTATGCAGACACTAAAAAAATGTAGGTACACAGAGGAATGCCAAGCCAGACATGGTGGCTTATGTCTGTAATCCCAGGAAAGCTGAGACAAAGAGATCATAGATTCACGGATATCCTCAGCAACATAACAACATACTGTTTCAAAAAAAAAAAGAAAGAAAGAAAAAAAGGCTGGAGGGTATAGCTCAGAGGTATAATGCCCTAAGTTCAATCCCAGATAGGAAAAATAAATAAACTATTTAATACCAATGTCAGATTTTTAAACAAAATGTCTCACAGGTCTAGAAGCTATTTCTTAATTATACAAATTCCATCATTTAGAAGGATAAATAAGTCCAAATTTTTATGACCTAATCATACAGCCACAAAAACATAACACAAAAATTAACAAATATCAAGAGATAAATAGACAAATATATAAACACTGTTGTTTGTGTTCTTGATGATTGCCATTTTTTTTGTGTGTGTGTGAAGTGTCAATTGGATTCAATAGCCCATTTCTTGAGGGGTTTGTTTTTGAATGTTAAGTCTTTTAAGTTCTTTATATATTAACCCTGTATCAGAAATAGTTTAATTTAATATCTTCCGATTTATTAATTCTTGTTTTAATTTGCTGAGCTTTGGGGATCATACTGAGGAAGTTTCTACCAGTTCCTATACATTGAAGTGTTGGTCCTAAGCCCTCCTCTAGTATCATTAAAGTCTCTGCCCTAATTTCTAGGTCTTTGATCCATCTTGAGTTGACTGTTGTACAGTATGAGATATTGGGTATAAATTACATTTTTCTGAAAGTGAATAACTAGTTTTCCCAACACCATTGGCTGAAAAGTCTATTTTTTATACAATATATGTTTTTGGTACCTTTGTAGAAAATCAATTGTCTGCAAGTATTTGGGTTTGTTTCTGTATCTTCTTTTCTGTTCCATTGGTTTATATGACTGTTTTGAGACAATACCATGCTGTTTTTATTACTAGAGCTCTGTAGCATAATGTGAAATCAGATATTGTGATGTCTCCTGCATGATTTTTTTTGCTGAGAATTTTTTTGGGGGTTATTCTGGATGTTTTCTTGTTTCACATGAAATTTAGGACTGATTTTTCTACCTCTGTTAAGAATGACATTGATATTTTAGTAGAGATTACATTAAGGATATTGGTATGTAATTTTCTTTGATAAAGTATCTTTATTTGGCTTTGCAATTAAGGGAATACTCTTCATTGAAGGAGTTTGAAAAAATTCCATCTCTTTCTATTTCATGGAATAATTTGTCAAGGTTTAGGTTTAGTTCTTCTATAAAAGTTTTATAGAATTAAACTGGGAGGCCATCTGGATCTGGATATTTTATTTTTGTTTCTATGTCTTTGTTTGATATTGGTTGGTTTTGGTTTTCTATTTTCTTTTGGTTCAGTTTAGGTACATTTTATGTGTCTAGAAATCTGTTGATTTATACTATGTTTTCCAGTTTATTGGAGTATAAATTTTCAAAATAGTTTCTAATGATCCTCTGTATTTCCCACTATTTGTGGTGATAACTATTTTTTCACTTTTTATTTTAATAATTTGGGTCGATTGTCTCTTTAATTTGGTTAGGTTGGCTAAGTGTTTACCAGTCTTACTAAACTTTTAAAAAAAAAAAAAAAAACAGCTTTTTATTTTGCTGATCTTTTGTATTTTTTTAATTCTCTACTTCATTGATTTCTGCTCTGATTTTAATTATTTCCTGCCTTCTACTGACTTTTGGATTTGTCTGTTCCTGTTTTTTTGAAGGCCTCAAGCTGTGTCATTAGGTTGTTTATTTGGTGACTTTCTGTTTTACTTCTGTGAGTACTCAATGCTATACATTTTCCTCTTAAAACTGCTTTCAAAATGTCCCATAAATTTGGGTATGTGTTTGTCTCTATTTTCATTTAATTCTAGATTTTTTATTTCTCCCCTTCTTTTTGCTATGATTCAGTGCTCATTCAAAAATTTATCATCTAATCTCCATATGTTTGTGTAATTTCTTTTGGCCTTTCTATTGTAAATTTCTGCTTTCATTTCATTATGATCTGAAAAGATGCAAGGAATTGTATTACATTCTTAAAAAAAATTGATGGTACTTGCTTTGTGACCCAGGATATGGTCTATTTTGGAAAAGCTTTCATAAGCAGCTGAGAAGAACATGTATATATTCTGTATAGATTAAATCCATTTGATTTATAATGTTCTTTAGATCTGAAGTGTGTTTTTACTGATCTATTATTTATTTCTTGTATCTTCTTTATGTTTTACTTCCTTAAGTATTTTATCTAGTGTTAGCTTGGAAATCATGAATTATTTTAATTTCTGCTTTTCTCAGAAGGATTTACTTCTCTGTTAATTAATTGATTAATTTATTTATTTATTGTGGTACTGGAGATTTAACTCAGCAATATTCTAACTCCAAGCTACATCCACAGCCTTATTTTTATTCTTCATTTTGAAACGGGTTCTCACTAAGTTTCAGAGGGCCTCACTATGTAGCCAAGGCTGGCCATGAATCTGCGATCATTCTGTCTCAGCATCCCAAGTACTGGGGTTACTGGCATGTACCACCACGCCTTTTTTCTCTGTCAATTTTGAAAGATATCTTTGCTGTATATAGCAGCCTTGGTAGGAAGATTTTTGTTTGGTTTTGTTTTGCTTTTTTCACAGTTTGCAATGCATTATACTTGTATTTTGATATTTGGATAGAGAAGTCTGTAAAAATTCTTGGTGTTTTACCCATCATGGTTACTCATCCTTTTGCTCTGAATGCTTTAAGATTCTCTCTTTGACCTCTTTGTTAATCATTTTGATTATTATATGGCCTATAGAAGTTCTTTGGTCTTGTCTTTTTGGGTTTCTGAATGTCTCTTGTACATCTTGTTTTCCACATGTGGGAAATTATCTGATATTACTTCTCTGAAGTTGTTTCTAATGCCCTTGGATTTAGATTCTAGACTTTCTTCAATGCCTGTTATACATAAGTTAGGTCCTTTCATAATATCCCAAATTTCTTAAATATTCTGATTATGTTGCGTTATCTTCTCTATATTGTAGACTGCATGGTCAGTTTTGAATGAGCAGTCTTCTGAGATTGAAAATCTATTAACCATGTGGTCTAGTGCAGGGAGTGGTTTATATTCAGGACTTTATTTAATTTATTGTCTTATTCATGGCCTATTTTTGTTATTTTTTTAGGACCTCAATTTCTTTATTGATATGTTGTTTCATATCCTGCACACTTTCTCTGATTTCATTTCTAAGCATTTTTATCATATTGAAAATCAAAATTCTGAATTCTCCTGGCATTCTCTGTAGTACCATATTGATTATCTCTATTGTTGTGGATATTTATTTAATTTTCTCGTTGGTCTTTGTTCTCATGTTTTCAGGATTCTTGGGTTTGTATCTCTTTTGTGTTGAAATCTTCTTCTTCTTTTTCACATGAGAGTCCTATGTGGAACACTTGGACCTTTATAACAAGCTCTGTAGTGGAGGTATTTATTTGCCTCAAAGAATCTGTCTCATATAACAAGAGTTTTGAGGTAGTCACACAGAACCTCTTTATTAGCTTATAGTACTTATTTAGTGCAGGCAAGCAACAACCTCTGAAAGCCAGCAGGCCATAATACTGTCAGAACCCAAACTCACCAGGGCCAGAAATTATAACATTCTGAGCCTGTGATTCACTTGGGTGAGCTTTAGTGTCCAAGGCATACCACTGCTACCCTGCTGATTGCAATTATGTGAAATCCTGTCAGCCACAGGCCTCTGTGATCACTAGGCCAAAACTTTGCCAGCCAAGAGATTGTAGCATTTCTAGCCTGTGGTGTTGCTGTCTGAGATAAACTGCCCCAGGGACACCACTGCTGATCTGGCAGCTGTGATTATGTTTAACATTCCTAGCTCTTGTCCTCCCTGCTTGCAGGTGCCAAACTCTGACAGGGGAGAGGTTATACTGTTTTCTGCCTGGGGTGTGTATGGCTGAGTTATTTAGCCCCACGGGGACACTACTGCTTCTCTGGAAGCTGTGATCATGTGAGACCTTTCTGGCTACCAGTCTTAGTACTTGTAGTACCCAAACTCTGTTGGTGAGAGTTTATAGTTTTCTGAGCCTGCAGAATAGCTGCTGAATTATTTCTCCCAGAAGACACCACTACTGATGATTCTGTGATGATTGCTCAAGATTCCACAGGGATGGAACAGATTGCTAACTCTATGTCCTGCCTGAGTATCCCAAGGGGTTGTCTGCTAATTCTTATTTCTGCTGTATTTGACTGTAGCCCCTGCCCCCACATACCCTCACAGACCCCACTAGTTTTGCCATTGCTATGTATGTCCCTGCAGCCCTGCAAACTCCCACTGAGACAGCCTGTAAATTCAGTCTTGTGAGCCTGTTTGTAGTTACTCAGGTGCCTGCAGGAAGGATCTGTTAGTTTCTTAATCTCGATGAGTTTACCTACAGCTACAGTAGTTCACTGGATGATTTGTTGGGTGGTCTGGAAATTCATGGTGGTCATGATGAGGCCAGTTGTTGTCATTTGGGTCCCTGAAGGAAGGGTCTCTACTCAACACATGGGAAGTTTAAATCACCTTATGTTAATATGTAGGTGTTCCCAGTGGGAATACACTCCTAATAGGAAGTAGAACAGGGTTGGAGAGAGAAGTGTTATGGACTGAACATTTTTGCTCCCTGAAAATCAACATGGTGATGCTCCAATTTGTGATGTGATGGTATTAGCAAGGGGTACACTTGGGAGGTGATTGGCTGATGAGTGCAAAGTTACTCTCCTTTAAGAAGAGACACAACAGAGCTTGCTGCTTTTCTCCCTTTCTGATCTTTGCCAAGTGAGAACACACCACAGGATGGATGTCTGCAAACCCAGAGGAGCGTACTTTCATCCCCTTCAATCTCTTTAACAATCCACTTTATCTCTGATGGGTATGCCGGGATCCTGAGGTTCACAGCCAACTGGATCCATCTGGATTTGCAAAATGAATGAACGAAAAGTGGAAGTAGAGATGATGGAGCAGGCACATTCCTGGAGAAGAGCCAATAGTTTCAGAGCCAGTTCCTCACCTTCTTCCCTCCCTGGAAGGCAGCCAGGACTTGTGAACTGCACCATGCACAGGCTATGTTGAGAAGATGATGCTGACTTCCAAATTTCATCACGATACAGGGGGACCCATTGGCTAATGTGAACCCTGGAGCCTTGCCTTGTGCCTCGGGAAGGAAGAAGGCTTTGAAGCCTCATTGTCAAGTTTGGCTCCTCTCCTTCTCATCCATCTGCCACCTTTTACGATTCTGCCTAGTCCAGGTGACTTTCTCCACTCATCTAGTTCACAGTGCTAGCATCCTAATTGAATGCTGTCCTCAGCCTCCTGGAGTCTGTGTTCTACTTCACAGCAGAGGAAAGCCTGTTAAAACAAGAAGCTGCATGTCATCCCTTTGCTCAAACTTTTCAGAGGTCTCCATTTCTTTTAGCTAAAGCTGGATTTGTATGGAGACCATAGGTTTCTACATGGCCTCACCATTCATGGCTCCTCTGGTTTAACCTCCTAGGATGCTACCATGGCATGAGCTGCTGCTGCCATCCTAGCCTGCTGCTGCTCCAGAATTCCCAAACGTGCTTCCTCCTCAGGGCCCTCGTAGTTTTGATTCCTATGTCATGAAGTCCCACTCCCAGCCTTGCCCACTCCCTCTCCTTCCTGATGTCTTTGCTGAAATGCCTAGCTGGCCAGCAAAGTCTACTTGGACCTCCCCACTTGAGTTACAGCAATCTCCCTTACTAATCTCCATGTTCCTCTTACTCTATTTATTAGATAATTTACTGATGCTCTTTTTTCCCCCTTCATCAACCTTGTTCCCATTGCCAGCCTCCAACAATGTAAATTCCATGAAAGCAAAACTTTAGCCTATTTTTAAAATATACTTTTATTGGTGTATTGTAATTACACAGCATAATGAGGTATAGAGTGATTAGAATATACATGTCCACAATATTTGGTATGCTTCTCTCTGAATCTCACCCCATGCCCTCTACTTCCTTGAACATGTCACTGAGATTGGTATTGAAATTTCTGTGTATTTACATAGGATTATTTAAACCGTTACCTTCATTATTTCTCCTTCCCCCTCCTCCCTCTCTTAAACTCTCTCCATCACTCCACTGGAGTCTCTACTCATTTATCTGAAGTTCTTTTTGTTTTTCAATTTCTCTCTAGCTTCCACATATGAGAGAAAACATGCAACTGTTCCCTTTCTGAGAATAGCTAATCTTACTTAGCACCTCATTTAGCTCCATCCATTTTCCTGCAAATGACATAATTTTGTTCTTCTCTTTACTTTAGCCTGTTTTGGTGGCTGAAATATCCTTAGAATCTACAACAATGCTCAGCCTATTAGAGGTGCCTCTGATATCCTTGTTAAGTGAATGAGCCACTAAAGGAAGGAAGAATTATTAACACACTTCAGTTTTGTAAAGAACAAATGAGACGCCTGCCTCTTTTGACCTGAATCACAGGTTGGTGAAGTGAACAGGACAGGTAGCAGGTGAAATGCATGAGAAACACATTAGCTAAGTATCCATGGGGAAGATCACTTTCTTATAAACTGAACAAATCACATTAAGAAATTATTAATCATTTGCATAAATCAAGAGAAAATATCCACAGTTTTACTTTGAGAGGGAAGTTCTCCCAGTGGTTATTAATCAGATGCAATTTTGCATCCCGGGAGGCATTTGACCACATCTGCAGATAGTTTTCCTAGTTGTCACATCTGGGACAGGCAGGGGGAGACTGCGGCTGGTATCTAGAGAGTGGTGACTGGGGATACTGCTCAGTGTTTGTAATGCACCAGGCAGACTCACTAAAAAGTCATCTACTACCCAACATCAACACTGCTGAAGCTGAGAACTCAATACTCCAATATACAGGGAATATTTCCATATCAGCTAAATATACTCATTCATTTAAGTAGGATTTTATATGGGATATGCTAATATATCAGCTAATCTAAAATGCAAATGAATCACAAAAAACATTTTTTTTTCTATCAGCCCACTCTCTCTACAGAAAAGTTCAGAGGTACAGCATTCATTAAATCAGAATGTATTACTTTTCTCCCCAAATAAATTACTCCTCTCCCTCTGTGAGCAGGCTACATATTTATATTTACATAATATGCGAGAGCGTGAAATATCAGATAAATTAAAAAATATGAAAACAAATAATTGGGAAATGGTTTCTTGTGAATACATTATTATATATGTGTTCATTTATTCATACCATGTTTGTAATAGCAGAGTCTTTATTCATGCCTGGAGTCTGATTAAAATCTTGTAGTTTATTTAATAAATCTCTAAAATAGTCTTAATATCATCACTGGTAATTTATCACAGAAATACCACCTTAGCCATCAATTTGATCTTCCTGATGCTCTGAGACTATTATTTCTAGGAAACTTTTAGCTGAAAGGAGAGAAAGATATTATAAAGGTTGAGAAAAAGAATAAGAAAGGGAATTCAGTATTTGCAGAGGATTGTGGAAGCCCTATGTATAGTGAAACTGCTACTTGTCTCTCCACAACAGAAACCTCAAATGTGATATGCAAACTGAGACTAGTTCTTACAGCTTGAAAAAAAAAATTATAGTTATTTAATTTCTCTCTCTTAATTCACTGTTTATTTCTTTTTTGGATGTTTATTTTTTTAAGAAATTAAAATTTCTCAAATAAAAGAAACATATTGAGAAGAGGCTTATGTTGAATTTGCTCTAATTATTCATAGGGAAGGTTTTCCATTTGAACAAGCCTCATCTATATTCAACTGCCAATTTCTCTGGAAAAAGAGAAAGAGAGAAGATTTTGCCAATCAATTTGTTTCACCACCCCCTACTCCCCGAGTGTGTCTAAGACCTCAAATATTTGTCCATGCATGTGTGTAGATGTGTGTGCCTTTATGTCAAATATCAAGGAGACTGTAATATGGGGAGGTCTCGGTAGCATAAAACCATGACTTTTCAAGACACCATTCTGTCCAATGTCAACACGAAACCATCAGTATTTGGCGTAAATGACACGCTAATATAGATTAGCTTAGCACCATGGACAGACCACTTTCTGGTCTAATTTATGTGCCTGAGCTTTCCTCCTTTCCCTGATGTACACATGGAAATAAATCCAATAAGCCTGCTATAAATGGAGCGAGGGGCTCTCACACAGCAGAACAGCAGGCAAACTGAAAATCAGGAAGCCAGGCTGCCCCAGATGTGAATTCTGCCCGAACTATTTTTGGATGTAATGACCAGGCTCACAGGTGCTGAATGCTCACTTACTAACACAGTTAGCACCAAGAAATAACAGGAAGCTGCAGATGCCTCTGAGCCCCAATCCAGGCCAGTCTGGGGCAGGTTGCTCCCCAAGGATGATGCCTTAGTATAGAGATGGAAGGCCTGTGGCTCATTCAAATCAGAAACTCACTAAGCCAAGAAGACTCTACAAGCCCAAACCTAGGCTTCAAAATATGGGCTCCTCACCTGCCATCCTCTCCTTTAGATGGAATCACATTCAGAGAATGATTAAGAGGCTGAAAAAAACACTCGCCCCTTGGATGGATCCGGGCCTGCAGCACACTTGTAAACCAGGGAAGAAGGTGGGGAAATCACTGGTGCTACCACTAAAATAATTTTATGATGGCATGTATTTATCCATATTTACACACAAGGGAAAAAAAAAAAAAACTATGAGGCTGAGACAAAAGGATCTCAAGTTCAAAGACAGTCTCAGCAATGGAGTGAGACTCTTAGCAACTCAAGCAAGACCCTGTTTCAAAACAAAACAAAACAAAACAAAAGTTTAAAAAAGGGCTGGGGGTACAACTTGGAGGTAGAATGCCTCTGGATTTAATCCCCAGTATCAGGAAAGAAGAGAGGGAGGAAGGGAGGAAGAGAGGGAGGAAGGAGGAAGGAATGGAGGAAGGAAGGAAGGAAGGAAGGAAGGAAGGAAGGAAGGAAGGAAGGAAGGAAGGAAGGGAGGGAGGGAGGGAGGGAGAGAGGGAAGGGAGACATTGATCACCCTGATGGAGATCATGCAAGTAACTAAAGGTATAGCTGGCATTTTAACCATGGCCTTTTGCATTCCACATGCTCAGCCTGAGTCTTACGCAGCCTCTAGCAGATGGTCCCCCTGATTAAGGATTTAGAAGGAAACAAATACACAGCATTTGTCACCTCAGACAAAAAGTCTCACCCATCTCTCCTGCTGACCCTCACCCCTACATAAAGATAAATAGAGAAGAAATGACAAGCCTGTGATTTGAAGTTGGCTCGGCATGTGTTGTACCTGGGCATACAGAGAGGCTTTGAGGTTCTCTTTCAGATTTATATGTGCTGACAGGGCTTAAAATGAAATGTTGGTCTTTGTTGGGCTGGGAAACAATAAAACGCCATTACTAAGATTCCGTGAGAGTTTATTCAAATCTTTGTTTAGTGTATACAGAATGTACTGGTCCAATTTATCTAAACCACCTTGGTGCTCTACAGTAAAGTTGAAACTAGAGATGTGGATATGGAAAGTAGAGTTT
>PVLC010012301.1:0-44431 GCA_004027655.1 Graphiurus murinus
CTATCTATCTATCTATCTATCTATCTATCTATCTATCCATCCATCCTCTACCTATTTTTGTGTGGTATTGGGGATTGAACCCAGGATATTCTACCTCTGAGCTATACCCCAGCTCCATTTTTTAAAAATTTTTATTTTGAAACAAGGTCTTGCTAGGTCAATGAGAGCCTCACTGTTTGCTGAAGCTGTCCTCAAACCTGTGATCCTCCTATCTCAGCCTCTCAAATACTGGGATTACAGGCAAGTGCCATCACACTCAGGTGAAACTGTTTTGATGAAGTAAAAACTTATAGAACACCAGCTAATATGAAGGTGACCAGGGACAATGAACAGCTAGGAAGAGATAGGTAGACCAGAAGGCCACAAAAAACAGCGTAGACATAAGGAAAGAAAAACATACCACTTTTGCTTACAGTACTGAGGGAAATACTAGACACAGAGGAACAGAAGCTGTATAAACACGGACCTCGACAGAGCTGCCAGGAAAAAAAGAGAAAAGCATTTTTGCCAGAAGTTCCAAGGTCAGACACGATTTACAGCTGGAGACGAGCATTCCTTCCCCATCTTTTGCATCCATTACTTGTGCTTTCTGTTTCACTCCCTGAAGTATGATTTCCCCTATGCTTTCAAGGCATCTCTAGAGAACTTAATTCCCATCACCCCTCAAAAAGTCTAAACTAATACTACCTCCAGTAGGAATCCTATCTAGGGAGATTTATTCTCTTCAACATAAATTAATCACCTATTTCTTTTCCTAGCTACAATGGAGAGTTAAAAGTTTGAGTGGAAGAAGATGGAAAGGAAAAAAATAAAATAAAACATATATGGAATATGCGTTTACAACAAAAGATTGGACACTTCATGTTTTGCAAATAGTGTTAATGCTAGAGCATTTAAGAAAAGGAAGGATGACTAATATTAAATAAGTGACTACTATGTAATGAGGTACCATTACTAGGAGACCAGTTGGTCCCTCAGGTATCCTGTAAAGACCACAGGTGATGAGACGTCCAAGAAGAGTGTGAGGCTAGGGGATACTTGAAGTAAGCTAAGGAAAGAGCCCTGAGTTTTCAACGACTTGATTTTAGCACCCCCAAAATACTGTGATTACAGAATGGCTGCGCTTTGTGCACAATCTTACAGAACATGCTGGATACACGCTGGAAATCATGGATGACTTGCTTGTGGGATAGGGGTTGGGTTCTCTCCTAATTATGCACTTTTTTAGGAGGCCCAGCCTCTGCAGAGGAAGTCTTGGTGGTAAAAGACCGAGACTCCTCGAGTTCTTCTGGAGCACGGTGCAGTGACCCCTAGTGGCGAAGTGTGGAACTTCAACTCAAATCCTGGAGGTTATGAGGTCCCCAAGCAAGGATGAGGGACAGAGGAGTGGCTGCAAATCCACAATGGTAATCCTACCCAATGCTCCTCAATGTCTCAGAAGACTTCTTCATTATATATATATATATATATATATATAAGTATATGTATATTTCATTATATATAAATAAAATAAAAGACCAAGAGCTCATATGGATTGGAGAGACAGTTCCGAAAATCGCGGAAAGCATCTGGGTTCTCACCTCAATTCTTTTTCTACGGATTTCCCCCTAACTTGACCTCTCCTTTGAGCTAGGGGCTGTTGTGCACGGCAGAGAGAACTCAGCAACATCGTGCTGATGTGGAGTACAGTGATTTCAGCAGCAAGAAGACAGACTCTCCCCTACCTAGCAATGAACACTTCCTATCCGCTGACCGTGCACCCCGCCAAGGAAAGCGCACCTGCTCGTTCATGATGGCGGAGAGTTCGATGAGCATGTCCTTGTAATGGGACCTCAGCTCCTCCTGGTACTCCAGCTGGTCCTCCTTGATGAGGCGCTCGTTCACGTCCAGGGCCTGCCCACAAGCGTCTGCAAATTGCCTTTAGCGACAGCATTAAGCAAATTAAACACCAGCCATACTGAGTCGGGGGTTGCAGGTTCAGAGTTGGGCTGCGGATTGATCTGTCATCTCCAGGAGGGATGGCAGGGTGGCTTCCCGGGGAATTCTCCCTTCCCCGAATGAAGGAGTTCAAGGAGGGACATTCGGACGAAGAGAACCTTACCTGAAGATTTCCTTCAAAAGTTTTACTTGGTTGTCAGGGTATTTCTTTGCATTTGTTTCTTCAAGAAAAGCTCTTGCGTAGGCCATTGGCCCGGCGTTGACCTAGTGGGGAGAAGAGGATAGGCTGCGGCTGACTCCTCCCCCTCCAGGGCACCGCCTCCACGGCTGGAGGGCGTGGCTTCCTGTGCCACTCAGGGACACCCGGTGTGCAGTCTTCTGATCATCACTAGGCTACTAACCGGTGGGCCTGAGTGCTGTCCTTCCCTGCCAGCCTCCCCGTATCTGCATTTTACCGTATCTGCACCATTTGAACTGCTTAATAGCTTCGAAAAAACCCAGTCACTTCTATTAACTTAAACACATTCACTGTATCTAAATTTAATACTTGTGAATCAGATGTTTGCTGTGCTAGTTTTTTTTTTTTTTCTCTCTCCTAACAATTTAAATAAATACATAGCTATTACTCAAAGACATGCCACAGTGACAGATGGGCATGCCCGTTTCCCTTCCCTTTACAGTCTACCTCAGATCACGGCCCAAGGAGGCACTGATCAGATTTGCTGGTTCCTGCACACAGACACTGGAGAGCAAGCCCATACTAGCAGAGTTAATGTTTCTTTGTGCATAAATGTATCCATGTGGTTCAGGAAGGAATAGGTACAAGAAAGAAACCACTCCTGCATCTGAGGAGACATCAGATGCCTGTGACCACCGGGTTTGGCCAGGGCCCTTCTGTCTGGAGTAGAGCAATGGCTCTCCTGCCTTTTTTTTTTTTCTTTTTGAGTCAGTCAGTGGTGGACACAGGCGAGGGGGAGGGGGAATGGGGAGCATGCTTGATGTTTTAATCAGCTTCCTGAATTTTCCTTTGCTTTGGGGCTCCGGTACAGCTCAGCAAGGGCCACTACCTGCCTGCTTTTATTTAGCATTTTAATACTTTGTCCATTTTGGATTTTTGACATTACTTTAAAAATTTTTTTTATTTTTTTTTTACGGTACTGGGGATTAAACTCAGGGGCATTCTACCTCCAAGCTACACTCCCCAGCCCTATTTTTTATTCTTTATTTTGAAACCAGGTCTCGCTAAGTTGCGGAGTGCCTCACTAGGTAGCTGAGGCTGGCCTCGAACCCGGATCCTCCAGTCTCAGCCTCCCAAATGCTGGGATTACAAGCGTGCACCACCACACCCGGCTCTTGACATTACTTTTGATGTATAAAAGTATTGCATGAAGAAGATATATATATATATTGCATGAAGGTATTATTTTATCTTGATTACGGATTCATTTTCACACCCAGGGCACGAGCCTCCATCTCCTCACCCGGGTCCAGCCAGGTCAGAGTGTGGAGCGCAGACTCCCTCCCTGCCCCCCTGTAGCAGAGGCCAGGCTGCCTGCCAGCAGGGCGCAGTCCTTGCCTGGCCTCTTCAGGTCTGGGCAGCAACAGCCCAGCACCGCCAGCCCCTGCACCAGCCCTTGCCGCTCTCTGCAATGCTGCCCAGCCTCTGCAGAGAGCTGGCATATTCTTTTCTCCTCAGTCACCCCCCTGAGCATTCCATCTGCTCCCCGTCACAATCCTGACAGCCGGATGAACACTACTGCACATTTTATGAACTGGTAAGCATTCTTTTTTTGGATTTATTTTGGAAACATTTTATAAGGCTCTTAATAACAGATATGTGCACAGAGTGCCACGTTTCTTCACTAGTGTATTTGTTAGGATGCAGATAATAACTGAGCGAGGTGGCACACATGCCTGTAATCCCAGCACTTGGGAAGCTTAGACAGGAGGATCACAGGTTCAAAGCCAGCCTCCATAACTTAGTGAGCTCAGCAACTTAGTGAGACCCTGTTTCAAAATAAAAATAAAATAGGGTTGGGGATGTAGCTCAGAGGTAGAATGCCCCTGGGTTCAATCCCAGCACCAACATATATATGTGTGTGTGTGTGTGTGTGTATATGTAATATGTATATATATATTTTATATATGCATACATGTATGCATGCGGATATAGGACATAGCTTATCCAGTGAAGACAGGATGGAGGGTTGAAGGAGAGGACATTTTAACTTAGCTCATCTTAAAAGCGTATCTATCAGTGGTTGGCACCGTCAACGTGCAAAGACTCAGAGGAACTGGACGGTATCACAGATACACACACGTTTTCTATGTCCCTCCGTGTCTGTCACAGCCCCGGGCCACACCCACTCACCTTCACACTGACACTCCCCTGGAGTTTGAGCTGCAGTCTGATCATGTCCACCTCGTCCATTGTGCAGAGCTGATTGAGCTCAGACACCTTCCTGGACATCTCGTCGATGGCCACCTCAATAGGATTCAGCTCTGTGCTCGACTGGCTGACCACCTGGATCCTCTTCTTCACGTAGGGAAACAGGTGACTGGCTGCACGGAAGCCGAGTGCAGGGAGGAAAAGGTGGGTGAAGAGCCAAGGACTCCCCGGAGGGGGGAGTTGGTGGCAGTGCTGTTGGTGGCAGTGGACGCCCTGTCTGCATGGTTTGCATGGCCAAGAGCCCTGTGTCCCTTCTAGGGGCCCTCCGCTCATGCTTCCTAGCCTTGCCCAGCTGCTTTACCTGGAGAATCCTCCTGCCCCTCCCAAGCTCACATGAACGCGCTCCCAGGGCCCAGGAAGGTCTTTAGTTGAACACTGAAAAGCTTATAGCTTGCACCGTAACTTGTAATTCAAATAAAATATACACTAATCCACAATAAAAAATGCTTAAATATGTACTGAAGCTGGGCGTGGTGGCGCACGCCTGGAATCCCAGTACTTGGGGGCTGAGACAGGAGGACCGCAGGTTCAAGATCAGTGAGACTTCCAGCAACCTAGCAAGATCCTGTTTCAAAACCAAAGAATAAAAAGGGCTGGGGGTGCAGCATGGAGGTAGAATGCCTTTGGGTTCAATCTCCAGTATCATAAAAGGGAAAAATTAAAAGTATATATAATATACTATATGTAATAATAAAAATATATATATAAGTGTATATATATATATATGCGCTGAATAGTGGTGTTTTTTTTTTTTTTTTTTTTTTTTTTTGTACAGGGGATGGAATCCAAGAGTATTCTCTCCATGAACTATACCTCCAGCTCTTTTTACTTTTTTATCCTGAAACAAGGTCTCACTAAGTTGCCGAGGGTGGTCTTGAACCTGTAATCCTCCTGCCTCAGCCTCTCAAGTACTGGGATTACAGGTGTGGACACCATACCTAGAAAAAAAAAGTCTAGGATAAGTTTACTGAACGTGAATATATCTCATAATTTGGAAGTTGGTGCTATTTATTTGTCTATTGTACAATTTGGGATTGCATAGCTTTCAAGCCTTCCTCCTGTGTTTCCTTCCTTCCTTCCTTCCTTCCTTCCTTCCTTCCTTCCTTCCTTCCTTCCTCCCTCCCTCCCTCCCTCCCTTCTTTTTTGTGGTTCTGGTGATTGAACCTAAGGGTGTTCTACCACGGAGTTATACCCTCAGTCCTCTTGAATTTTTATTTTGAAACAGGTTTCCCTAAGTTAGCACATGTTGGCCTTGGTCCCGTGATTTGCCAGTCTCAGCCTCCCAAGAGCTGGGATTACAGGTGTGCACCACCACGCCCAACTACACCTATCTTTTGCTTATGCTATGCTTGCCTGAAATTACTGATTTACTCAGCTCTTTCTCCTACCAAACTGTGAGCACCTTGAAGGCAGAATCATATTTTATTTCCTAGAATTACCAGGACCTGAAACAATGCCCAACTCCTAGTAGGCACTCATAAACATCTGATGGATAAACAAAAGGATGACTAGCTCGCAGGATAGATCTAGATGCTCTGGGAGGGGCGCTGGAGATCAACATCTGCATTCACTTTACTTATTTATTTATTTATTTATTTATTTATTTATTTATTTGTAGCACTGGGGAGTGAACCCAGGGGCATTCTACCTCTGAGCTACACCCCAGCCCTTAACATTTATAAAAATTTTTTTGACTTGATAGGTTGCTGAGAGTCTTGCTACATTGCTGAGGCTGGCCTTGGACCTGCAATCCTCTTGTCTCAGCCTCCCAAGTGCTGAGATTACAGGTGTGCACCACCACACCTGGCTCGCATTCACTTTAGAGACAAAACATTGAAATCCCAGAGTGGTTTTGGAGTCTTGCCCCAAAACACTCAATGATGACAGCTGCTAACCCCGAAGCAGCCTAATGTCAATTCAGGGAGAGGAGAGAAAACTCCACCTCCTGCCTTTCCCAAGACAGGAAAACCGAGACCCTCCTGACTGCAGTCTATGGCAAGACAGCAAGATATGTGCAAAGAACTACAGCGACAGTGGCCCTCTGGGTGCCTGCGGCCGGGCCTCCCTCTTAGCCAGAGTAAAGAGGGGGAGTCTGCGCTCCCTGGCACACATCTCCAAGTCAGTGCACGTTGGGCGTTACTGCGCTACTCTGCGGGGCTGAGTGACTCCTGCGGCCCCCTAACGCTCGGCCCCTACATGGACCAGGGCACCTACTTGTCAGGACCGTCCTGCGCTTGCACTGCTCCGCCACCCCGCCGTGCTTCTTGCCCGACAGGGTGAAGGGCGTCTCGAAGACGAAGCGGTTGATGTTGTGGTGCATCTCCAAGTCCGTCTTCCGGTCCTCCAGTTCCTTTTCTTCAAAGAACGGCGTGACGTACGTCACCTGGATGTAGGCGTATTTGGGGTCCAAATCCTTGGGGTTCACCTGTGTTAACACATTACGGGCAAAGAGTGTGAGCCATAAGGCGCTTTGGAAAAGAAGGGGGAGCAGGTTTCCCTAAGGTGGCGTCCTCAGGAGAAGGGACAGTCAAATCATTTCAGAGCCGGTGGAGACACAGACAAAGGTGGCCACCGGCAGTGGTCGAGTAGCCCAGCTGTGGTAGTCGTGGGAAGGAAGCCAGCCCACCATGTTCTGAGACTCTGCAACATAGTGCCTGGCTGAAGCATACTATTATTTTATTTTTGGTACTGGGGATTAAACTCAGGCATGTTCTACCTCCAAGCTGCACCCCCAGCCATTTTTATTTTTTATTTTGAAACAGGGCTTCACTAAGTTGCTGAGGCTGGTCTCGAACCTGCGATCTTCCTGTTTTAGCCTCCCACCTGGGATTACAGGTGTGCGCCACCATGACTGGTTGAGGCATATTATTTAATCCATTATTTTATTTCTTTTCTGTAATGAAAGTCCAGTTGCCTTTGGGTGCACTGCAAGTCTCATGAAAGTGGACATGCACCTCTTTGCCCCTCGGTGACTGGGCCCTGTGCCTGGACTGTGGTCTTGTAATGTGGAGGGGGTTTGTCTATTTAGCAAATTACCTACGACGTGACAGCAAATATTTCTACTTTCTATGTCTTGAATTCCTTTCAGCCACAGATCAGAATCCAATTTCTTTACTAACTTTGATTTGGTGATTGGGCTTGATAAATAGCCAGACAGGCTGGAGATCCCTAGAAAATCTGAAAAAATTGCTTCGGGTCTCCTTTGAGGCTGGAAGAGATGATTCTCAGCCTCATTTCTAATGTTACTTGAAGAATTTCAAAATTTCCAATTTCCTCCAGCTGTCTACCTATCTACTCCCTACTGAATTTCAAAGAGATTTGGGGGACCTTATGAACATTCTTGTAATGTTCTAATAATGTGTGTGTGTGTGTGTGTGTGTGTGTGTGTGTGTGTGTGTGTGTGTGTGTGTGTGTTACTGGGAATTGAACCCAGAGGCATTCTACCTTCTAGCTATATCCCAGACCTTTTTTTTGTTTGTTTCCAAACAGGGTCTTGCTAGGTTGCTGAGACTCTGACTAGGTTGCCAAGGGTATCTCGTCTTGTCTCAGCCTCCCAAGTATTGGTATTACAGGCATGTGCCGCCATACCCAAGGAATACTACTGAACATTACGCTATAAAGTGGGCATAATTGTACACTCCATTTTACAGATTAAAAACAGTATGAAGTTCACAGCGCCAGTACTTTCTCCAAGACCACCAGCAAATAAGTGGTGGTTGGGTGGAAAAAGACCTAATTTGCTCTAACACCAAATTGGGCCTTTTTCTCATCCTGTCAGGAACTCTGTTTCTCTTTTCTACTCGGGAGGGCACTGATATAGTCCCTCTGCCTGTAGAGGGAAGGTGATTGTACCTTTCAAGCTAAGGAGGAGAATTAGGAATACACAACTTCTGCCCGGATCCAGCAGTCTTGTGCCCAGACACCTCCAAATACTAGCCTTGAGAAGGTGGGAGGGGGAGACTTTATTTATGGTCCAATAGAACCCTGTATCATTAGCAAAAACACTACCAGCTACATCTTCTGCCACACTCCTCTGTTCAATTTGTCTTCCAAAGACTTAAAACATCTCTCCCTTTGCAATTCCCAGGTTAAAGACCGTCTCCTCTAGCTATGCCCAGGCAAAAATGAGCTGTCCCTGTGCTACTCAGCCTGTGTCTCCCTGACATTTTTCCAGTGTCCATACAAGTCCTTTTCCTCTCAGCCCCATGTGAAGGGGGAAGGGTGGGAGGAAGAGCCTCTGCCCTAGCTCCCAGTTCTGGTTTGGCATGCAGCAGGTGCTTACTAGGAGTTGGCTAAATGAATGGAAGTATGCAAAAAGATTCTGAGCAATCTAATGGGAGGATGTAAGCATTTACTTTCTAGAGCCAAGAGGCCAAGTGGATTTTCATGGGTTAATATAACATAATGGCCAGTCTGGTACTGTCACAGTGGATGGCCCAGCAAGACCTGGGATTTTGAAAGTGGTACTGCCCAGTAAGACCTCCTTGACGGAATGAATATTTTCAACTTGTTGTTTCCTCCAATTCCACTCGAGTGCAACCACTTTAACATTGTAATTGCTATTGGAACACAAATAACCTATGGCAGAAACAGAGAATTACAGAGGATTCAGTAAGGTTTTTTTTTTGTTTGTTTTGTTTTGTGTGTGGTACTGGGGATTGAACCCAGGAGCATTCTACCACCAACCTATACAACCCCCTTTAATTTTTTTTAAATTTTGAAACAGGGTCTTGCTAGGTTGATGAGAGTCTCACTACTTGCTGAGGCTGTCCTTGAACCAGCAATCCTCTTGTCCCAGCCTCTTAAGTACTGGGATTATAAGCATGTGCCACCACACCTGGCTGTAAGTTGTTTCTTTCTTTCTTTTTTTTGCGGTACTGGGGATTGAACTCAGGGGCATTCTACCTCTGAGCTACACCCCCAGCCCTATTTTTTATTCTTTATTTTGAAACAGGGTCTCACTAAGTTGCGGAGGGCCTCACTAGGTAGCTGAGGCTGGCCGCGAACCCCGATCCTCCGGTCTCAGCCTCCCAAATGCTGGGATAACAAGCGTGCACCACCACGCCCGGCTGTAAGTTGTTTCTATGATGACTTAAAAGTTGTGCAGACAAAAAATTATATTGTTTTTGATGAGAGAGAGAGAGAGAGAGAGAGAGAGAGAGAGAGAGAGAGACAGAGAGAGAGACAGAGAGAGAGACAGAGAGAGAGACAGAGAGAGGAAGAGGAGAGAAAGAGAAAAAATCCAAACAAAACAAAAACAACCACCAGTCAAACAAGCAAAATACCCAGAATAGTTTTGGTACTTTGCACAGTTGGGCAGAAAATCAAAATAACAAATATAGTTAAAACAAAACAAAACACTGAAATCAAGTCTTAGTAGTTGCATAAATATTAATTTGCTTCTACCTTGTTAGAATCCTGGATTATCTTCACATTGTCTGCTCCAAATTTATCTGCATAGAGTTTGAGTAGTCTTTGGGAAATCTCGGAGAGACCTGTCAGTTTAGGCTCTTTATAAATATACTCTTTACCTTCTTCTTCTTCAAAGAAACCCTACGGAAGACACATAATGAACCATGGATGTGACTGGAGAACTCCAATTGCAAGTCACAAGCAAAACAAAAGCCATTTACTTAAGAAACACATCTATCCAGTCTTTCAGTTGTCTTCCAAGGCATCCACTGGCAACACTGAAAAATTCAGCATCAGAAAAGAACCAAGTGAAGAAAACAAAATATCATTCTATAAAGACATTAGTGTAACTCTTCCTTAGCCAGTGCCACCCCCCCCCCAAAAAAAAACAAACCAAAACCAAAACCAAAACCAAAAACCTCCTGAAATATCTTACATATATTTTCTCCATTTGTGGAAACCGATAGTAATACCTGTTTGCATATATTTTGGGAGAAGAATGCCCTCTTGTGGCAGCCTGGCATAGAACACAAAGTCTAGTGTAATTGTTGGCATTATTCAAAGATGCTCAGTATAATTTTTAATAAAGTCTTCTACAAGTCTTTGAAACTAGCACATATAACATCGTGTGGCGCAGGAAGGCATCTAAATGAGTTGCCATGTGTCCCAAATCGTCTCAGATGCAAAACCACAGCACTCTGAATTGCTGTCATAAAGGAAGGGGCGTGTGTTGTGTCCCAGTGACTTCGATTAAAAATAACTGCGCATGAGTGGGACTCCAGGGACCTGAGGCCACCTAGCTGTAGGCAACTTAATTACCCAACTTACTTTACTAATATATCTTCTACACTCTTGGAAAGCAAGACCTGAGAAAATTAAAATAGTGACCATATCATCACTTTAATATTCCATAGGAGAAAGTCAATTTTAGCTTCTATTAACTCATCTAGCTTGAAGCAGGGGGAGGGGAGATTCCATTATCTGAAGATAACTGAAAAACTTTGTTTTATATTTGAAATTCAAATTTAAATATATTTAACTTTTTATTTATTTCGTAATCCCTTTTCTTTGAAGAGATAAAAACATTTTTTCCTGTGAAATATGGGTGGCCTTGGAATATGAGATAAAGTTCACAGTGCTGAAAACATATTATGTGGTTTTTTCTGACGGCAGAATTTACCTGCAAAGAATGGCTTTTGAGGTTGGGTGAAGGCACTAGAGGTCAAGAAGAAACCTAGCCATATTTTTAAAAAATCAGTTTTGACTAAAAATATTTATTGAATGCTAAAAAATATGAACCAAATGCCCTATTTTGGGGTGTGTGTGTGTGTGTGTGTGTGTGTGTGTGTGTGTGTGTGTTTTACTGGAGATTAAACACAGTAGCATTTTATGTCCAAGCTACACCCCCAGCCCTTTGTTGTTGTTGTTGTTTTGAAACAGGGTCTGGCTATGTGGCTGAGAGTCTCACTAGGCTGCTGAAAGTCTTGTTACATTGCTGAGGCTGTCCTTGAATCTGTGATCCCGTCTCAGCTCCTCAAGTACTGGAGTTACAGGTGTGTGCCACCACTCCTGACCTACTGCTGTATTTATTCCTGGCTGATATAAGGAGCCAGGCATGGTGGCAAACACTTGTTATCCTAGTACTTGGAGACTAAGACAGGAGGAGAGAAGGTATGTGGCCAGCCTTAATAATATCGAGGCCCTGTTTCAAAATAAAAAAGAAAACAGGGCTGGGGTATAGCTCAGGGGTAGAATGCCCCTGGGGTCCATCTCAGTACCACAAAACAAAATACACACACACACACACACACACACACACACACACACACACCTCACATCTGTATGGTGCTTATACTTGCAAAGCACTTCCACATATGTATGTATGATCATTATTAAGAGAACTGTCGCTGTCATTTGCAGAAGTCAAGGTATGAAGTCCCTTCCTTAACCCTGTCCTTATCAAGCTCGCAATCGCCTGTTTCCTTGTCCTTCTCCTCAACTGACTCTGGGCTTTCAGGAAATGTGTCTTGTTCCACAATGCTTGCCCAGTGCTTAGCACACTGCCTGGCCTATGGAAGGAGGAGGTCACTCTGGATTTGTTGAATAAACAGATCAGTGAACTTGTTCTTAGAGAACATACATCTCAAAAAGGTGTATTAGCTCCAGATATAACTGGAGGGCTGGGTGGTGTGCCTTGGTGGTAGAGCGCTTGTCTGACACGCTACAGGCCCTGAGTTTGATCCCTAGCACCACACACACACACAGAAAAAACAAACAAACAAACAAACAAATAAACAAAAAACCCACCACCACCAACAAAACAAACAAACAAAAAAACCCAATGGAAAACAACCCAATATAACCGAAAAAGATCTCATTGGTTTTTTTTTTCACCTCTGGATTCAATCCCCAGAACCCACACCACACACATACACACAAATCTCATTGTCCTTAATACAGAAGTTTTTAGTGAATAATTTCTTTGAAAAATATTCACGACCCCAAAGAGCAGATTCTGAGTGCCCTGTTCTAGAGCTGCTAGCTAGTAGTGTGGCGGATGTGGGAGGTGTAAGCAGCTCCTGCTGCTTGCTGCTTGTCTAGACGTTGCAGGGGGGAGGTCTGACCCCAACCCCACCCAACTCCCTCCCGCTGTGTTTTTCCATTGCTGACATTGTACAGTTTGGTTTGATTCAAGGTCAGATGTTAGTGGCTAAAATTGACAGACAGACACATCAGAGAAATAAGACTTCTGAGGCCATCAACCAGAAGCCCCACGGGGCCACAGCTAAAGCAACATTTCCAACTTCAATTTCAATGATGAAAACGCCTCCAAGTTTAAGAAAAAGATTTTTTTTTTTCAATATGGCATGACAACTAGTGTGAAGAGACATTTTTCCTGTGAAAATTTTCCCTGATAAATTTCAGAATCCAGAGTTAGCAGAAAACAAGTGGTGGGAAGCAGGGTTGGATTGTCCTCATGGTGACCTCTGTGGCTTTGGTCAGGACTTGCCACCTTCTTTCATCCCTAGTGCTTGCCTGTAGGATGGGGAAAGTGCAGACCCAGCGATCTGTCTGGAGGCCCTAACTGGGCCTGGTGCACAGCAGGCCTCTGTGAGCTTAGCTGCGAGGACGAGGACGGCAGGAATGGGGAAGGATTTCCAAGTCCAGAGAGCAATCTGAGTCCTGACTCCTATGCAGAGAAGCAGCTTGATTCAGCCTAGTGCAAAGGGCTTAAACATACATACATACCTTCAACTTCTTTCTCTTGCTTCGAGACTACACTTTTTCTTATTACAAAAAGTCAGTAAGTGCTCATTTCAACATTTGAGTAAGTGATTAATCAGAAGGAAATAGTGGTTAGAACTTGTGTTGACAAGCATGGGAATGTCAATGTAATCTAGCTGGGTGTGGTGGCCCATGCCTGTAATCCTAATACCTGGGAGGCTGATAAGGAGGATTGAAGATTTAAGGACAGCATGTGGTAATTTAGCAAGACTGTTTCAAAATAAAAAATAAAATAGAGCTGGGCATGCATCTCAGAGGTAGAATCCCCTCCCCTTGGGTTCAATCCCCAGTACCACATTAAAAAAAAAAAAAAAAAAGAATTTAACCTGCTGTCTAAAGTGTTTGTGGAGCCAGATACATAGCAGCTGTGAAGATGTTTGGGAATGTCTGATCTGGGATGCATGCTTATCTCTCACCCAAGGAACCATCGAGGCAGGCCCGCTGAGCTACAGGGCACTAGCTGAAGGAGGTTCTGTCTATTGAATAAAGGTTGATGCACAAGACACAGATGATGAAGACGCAGGGCAGCTTCCCACTTGCTTTACCTCCAAGTTCATGAGCTGATAGCATTTCAAGGCAAGAGGAAATGTGGTCTCTGCAATTCCATTGTAAATTTAATTGTTTAAAATGTCATTTTACAATGCAACTGATGCTTTAATCTGCCATGGTTAGGAAATAGCACATTCTACTTAGAAAAAGACTTTGAGTCAGCAGAGTTAGCATGCATGGATTATAAACTTCAAGGCAATAAATCTGGATAAAAATGTACTTCAATAAATGGGCAGGTGAAATCATTGAATCCTTCTTAGATGTTTTTGCAGGTATTGTGGAATATTGCAATGCCCTTGGATCATCATTAGGACATCAAATCTAAGTGCCCTTGTTATTATAACCAACTGATCCAAAGCTCTCAAATGCATAAATTTCAAGAGGAATCTAGTGTACAAAAAACAGGTAAGAAATGTTAATAATAGGCTAAATGCTTTGAGAAGAGACCCTACAAGGATGGAGAGAAATGGTTCTATATAAATATGAACTCAACTATGATGTGTAAATATATATGTCTATGTACACACACACACAATCTAAATCAGTGACTTGCATATGGTGGGATTGGTGTTTTTTTCAGACCATATATGCACCTTCTCTCTTCTCCCCAAGTTCTTTTTGTATTAAAATTCTGGGATGCATCTACGTACAAGTAGGCATGACTGAGAATAATGGAAGTGACATCCTTTGGTGCATAGAATAAAATTCCCCCAGGTCTCCAGGTAATTAATTCCAGGGGCATCAGTTCTTTTAAGTTATGCAATGGGCATTTACTTGATTGCTTTCATGCTAAATACCAGGGCCTAAGGATTTCATTGATCATAGGTGATGTTTGATCACTACTACCATTTCATTATTCTTGAAATGAATACTTTGGGGGACTGGGGGGGGTGCTTCATACCAGCCGCTATGTGCAAAACTTTCTTAGCCAAGGATGTCAGGTGCTGTGTTAGAAACTCCATGCTAGGCATTTAAATGTGCACGTGTGCGTGTGCATGTGTGAGTGCCTGTGTGTATGGTGTACTGGGTATTCTCCCAGCCCTGTTTTTTTGTTTGCTTTGAAATAGGGTCTTTCTAGGAAGATGCTTGAATTTTTCAAGTCCCTGATGTGGAAATATGGTTTTCACCTTGTTTTCTAATGCCTGGTTCATCCCAGACATGATGAATATTAAATACCAAAGCTATTATGGTAACATGAAATCGTCAGTCCACAGGGAACACTAAAGTATGGACCCAAAGGCCTTTGTGGAGGCAGAGTGCATGGCATATCAGATTCCCACAGTCTTTTTAGCGTGATTGCAAGACACATCGATGCGGATGGTTAAAGGCAAGATTTACAGGGACATAAAACACCACCATGCATAAGAAATTATTTCTGCCTATGGTGATTATGTTAATCAAGTAGTCAATATTTCATCTCCGACCTTTGGAGCCATCATTCTGCACACGCTCTGGAGGCTGTTCAAATCTATTTTGTGTTTATTTATCAAGTGGGGGGGCAGATACAAAGTGCCTGCTTCTGTTGAATGACAGAGTTCACACTCGCCATTTGGTGTCTTGGGACAGGTGTCTGAACACCATTTGCACAGTGATGAATGGGGCACTCATTTGAGGCTTATGAGGACCACCTCTACCCACTCTCCTTGTTCAAAAGTGGCTGGGGTACGAGCTTGGAAGTCCATGCTTAGGCATGCTCTCTGTACACTTAACAAAACATTTCCTTTTACACTCTGATTGGAATTTTTTTTTTTCTTTTTTGATACTGGGGATTGAACCCTCTGCAGTACACCTCCCCAGCCCTATTTTTTAGTTGAAATAAGGTCTCACTAAGTTGCTGAAGGCCTCACTAAATTGCTGAGGCTGGCCTTGAAAGTGTGCTCTTCCTGTTTCAGCCTCCCAAGTACTGGGATTACAGGTGTGGACCACCAGGCTTAACTCAGATTAGAATTTTTTATAAAGACAATTGAGAATCCTGGAAGCATTTAAAAAACAAGTCAGGTGCACAGTCAGCAAACTCTACTAAGAAATCTGAAAAACGAACAAAGTTAGGTCATTTGAAAGAACTTCCCCCAGTCCCTCCCCACAGACCCCTCAGTCTATTTAGTACAGGGGTTTTCAAGTGTTCTTTTAGTAGGTCAGTTAAGGACTCATGATCCCAAATTTGTAAATGAAGGTAGAAAATACCCATATGGTATAGAGGTAGGAAGGAATTTGAAGAATTACAAAAAAGTATGTTCTGACCAGGCAAGTAGAGCTGGAGACAGATAACGTGCAGATATTGGAGGAAATTTTCTTTCCAGCTTAATGGGCAACAACGAAAGTTGCCATTTTTATAGGTAAAAATGGTTCAAGATAGGTAATTTCATTTGGTTCAAAATAATACAAAGAAAAAATTCTTCATTGTGAGTTCTAGGTACTGGCAGGTTATTTCTACCTTGGCTTGTTTTCCAAACTTCTTCCTTTACTTCTTTCTGCATCTCTGGAGACTTTACCTTTTGGGTAAAGATGTATTCCCCTGTTCATCTTCTGTGTTGTGAATTGATACCATTGCCTCTGAGAATGCTCAGAACCACCCCTGGTAGAGAGCCCCCTTTCCCCAAGATACTCCTTGAAAAAGGGCAAGCTCCTTTCAGGACAGCTGCCACTCCGACGTCTGAAATTCTGATAACCCTCATCTAAATGAGCTGCAACTCCCAGTGCCACCAAATGAGCAGGCAACTTCTGGTACTAAGTCTACTCTGCATCTACTTTAAGATGTGTGGTATTTTTAAGTAGATGCATTTGCCTGTGTGTCTGTATGTGTGTGTAAGGCTTTCAGACTTCATCCTCTACCTTTGTGGAAAAAGATAGTAGGTGAAAAAGAAAGGATACATTTTGGTAATTCAGATAACTGGAATAAATGCAATTTAGTCCAAGAAATGCAGGATGACCCCCAAATGAATGGAAGCACGATTATCTCATCTTTTGTACCAAATGCTGCTTTGCACAAAAAGTTAAGGTTCAGTAAAACCATAGAGAGGGAAGTGTGAGGGTTATTAGAGCATGCAAATGCAGAGAGAGAGACAGAAAGAGAGCGAGTGCGCAAACTTACCACAGCCTGCAACAATCAAGATCAAAAGAAGAAAAGAGTAAACAACCATGTTAAAAACTAGTTGGAAAGAAGCAAGATTCATTTCTACCTGTTTAATAGCTCATAGCTTAGATATTCGTTGGAGAAACCATCAGATGGCAATCTGGTTGTTACAGCCAGGGTGTTGATGGTGATTCACTGCACTCTGATTGGCAAGTTCACCAATTGTGGTCATATCTTGGTTGGCCAAAAACACATCTCATAGATGATTCTTTTTTGAGGTACTGCGGGGATTGAACCCAGGGGCATTCTACCTCCAAGCTACCCCCCCAGCCCTATTTTTTATTGTTTATTTTTGAAACAGAGCCTCACTAAGTAGCTGAGGCTGGCTGTGAACCTGCAATCCTCTAGTCTCAGACTTCCAAGTACTGGGATCACAAGTGTGCTCCTCCAAACCCAGCTCATGCTGCTCAGTTAGGCTAGGGCCATGTCCTTTTCCTCTTCAATTCTTCAACTCCTACATCCTGATGGAGTTTTCTGCCACGGGCCCCAAAATGCCTAAATTTAGCTACTTCCTGTAGACTGTGTCAGTAGGTTCCTACGTCTCCATAATCCTGATGCTGATGTGGGTAAGAGAAATCCAGGTTGGATTAAGTTGATTATATTGTCTACTCATTGATATTTTAATTCAGAAGTTAGTTTTTAATCTGTCTTTGGCAATCAGAGGAAATAGATCTTTTTTTCCTGGTACTGGGGATTGAACTCAGGGCCGTCTACCTCTGAGTTATATCCACAGCCCTATTTTATTTTATTTTTTTAAATTTTGAAATGGGGAGCCAGGCGTGGTGGCGCACGCTTGTAATCCTAGTATTTGGGAGGCTGAGACCGGAGGATCCGGGTTCGCGGCCAGCTTCAGCTACCTAGTGAGGCATTCCACAACTTAGTGAGACCTGGTTTCAAAATAAAGAATTAAAAATAGGGCTGGGGGTATAGTTCGAAGGTAGAATGCCCCTGAGTTCCATCCCCAGTACCGCAAAAAAAAAATTTTGAAATGGGGGGTCTCACTAAGTTGCTGAAGGCCTCACTAAGTGGCTGAGACTGGCCTTGAACCTGTGATCCTCCTTTCTCAGCTTCCCATATACTGGAATTACAGGCATGTGTCACCGTGCCTGTCTGTTTTGATGTTTTTCAGAAGACTTCAGTGGAGGATGATCTAGATGACCATGCTGGAATGGATTCCAGCTGAAGCCATAAAAGAGTCTGAGCAGGACAAGAAACTGTGTGCAGGAATGTTTTACGTGGGGGTGGGGGTGGGGATGAGACGTCTGACAGTCACTGCAGCTGTGAAGATCAAGGAATGGTGTGTGTATTCACAAGAACAACAGTCTGAGATAAATACTTCTCCTGCAATATAAGAATGTCACAATCCTTCCTGAAAAGAAATGCCACGGTGCCTGCGTTAATCCCATTTAAAGCAGTACTAGGAAGAGATATGCGGGATTAATACAGAATACACTCGCTTTTGGGCCAATGCTACGCCTAGCTAATATTCAATCGTGTTCATTGCTTGCACAGTAAATTGAGAGATATAGCTTTAAAACTGTATTGACCTGCAACACAGGGAACAGAACAGCCGTATCATGTTCTGCTTAGAAACAGTGGTAAGATGAAAGGAGGAGAGATACAGTGATTGTAGAGTCAAAGGTTTGAGATGGTGAAGGCCTGGCAAATTCTGTTTCGAATTCTCTGAATATAATTTCTTAAAACATGTCCAATTTGCTTTCACTTCAATCTATGATATGAACCTAGTTAGCTATTTGGGGGTAAGTTGGAAAGAAGAGAATGCTGAAAAATAAGTATGCCTGCTTTCCAAGAAGTTAGAAATCACGTGTGTGTGTGTGTGTGTGTGTGTGTGTGTGTTGTCCTGGGCTTGGAACCCAGGGCCATTCTACCTCTGAGCCACACTCGCTACCCTATTTTATTTTTGAGTTTGAAACAAGCCTCACAAAGCTGCTGAAGGCCTCGCTAAGTTGCTGAGGCTGGACTCAAACCTGTGATCCTCTTGTTTCAGCCTCCCAAATACTGGGATTATAGGTGTGTGCCACCATGGCCAGCAGAAATCACTGTTTTTAGCTCAATCTGTATTAAGCCTTATGGATTTCTCTGCCCATCTGTTCCCCAAGTTAGTACATGCCCCTGGGCAAGTGTATAGACTCTCACATCCAGAGGAACACTGGCGTATGCTCAGACACACCCACGCCTGCTCAATCCATTGGCACATGGAGTCAGATGTCACATAAAGAATGAAAGACAACATCCCATGGCTCGGTGGGATTCACAGGCCATGCTACTTCTAGTGAACTCACCTGCCCATAAAATGCCACACGGTAGTAGCGGCCAAACAGCCGCTTCTCCGAATTCACCACCTCTGCCACTTTTAGGTAGGACCGATGGATGTCGTAGTAGAGATCTGACAGTTTCTGAAACCACAAAGGAAAGGGTTTCGTGAGATGGAGCTGACATGAAAAGAGGGGGTTTCTTCATTAGAAGACGGTCAGGCATTTGTTAACTTCAAGTAGGACATCATAACAAGGTATGTGCTAGAGAGTACATACTTTGAAGTCTCGTTGCTTCTCAAAGACCGCAATGATGGGCTTGTTGACATCAGCGATGAGTTCGTATCGCTCAGACTTCCAAAGAAACTCCACGCACATGTACAGCTGCTCCACCAGGATATTCTGCAATTTTCCCCGGCAAAACGAGATACGAGATTTTCCATGAGTAAAGTTGTGGTTCCTCCTGGAAACTTGCTTTCAAGATGGCTACATGAGCCAGCTTTTTCTTAGTGGGGTCCTCGGATTCCTGTTCTTTGTTATTGGCATTTGCAACCCAGTAAGAGATCATAGAATTCTCTTGGTTTCTACCCTTTCTCTGGCTACCATCACTTAAACTAGTACCAAATACATTAATTTGTTTGTTTTTTGTGGTGCTGGAGATTGAACCCCAGGGCATTCTACCTCTGAATTACATCCCCCAACCCTATTTTTTTTTCTTTTTTTTTTTTGAAATACGGTCTTACCAAGTTGCAGAAGGCTTGCTAAGTTGCGCAGGCTGGTCTTAAACCTGTGATCATCCTGTCTCAGCCTCCTAAGTACTGGAATTAGAGGCACGTGCCACCACACCTGGCCAGATGTGATTTAAATCTATGAAATGCCTTCAGATGTTTCTGGTTCTCCCCATTGCTACTGCTAGTGACTTAGATCAAATTCATGACACTTTACTCCCAGATGCATGCAGTAGTTTTCTGGCAAATCTGTGTTATCTCTTCCCAGTTGCTGTTCTTGGATGATCTTTCTTCCTAAAACATATATCTGACCATGAGATATCCACTGCCTTGATGTTTGGAGGGACTTTAGTCTATGAACTGCTGCTCAAACTCCCCAGCCTGGGAGCTCCCAGTCAAGGAGCTTGATAGTCAGCACCAACCTCCCTTCCAGTCCTGGCTACACCACACACCACACTATTGCACCATTCATAGAATACTCTCTCCCCAGCCTGGCATGGTGGCATACACCTGTAATACCGGGGAGGCTGAGGCAGGAGGATCACAGGTTCCAGACCAGTCTTGGCAACTTAGTGAGACTCTTAGCAACCTAGTGAGACCCTGTTTTAAAGCAAAAAATAAAAAGGGCTGGGAGTGTAGCTCAGAGGTATGCCCCTGGGTTCAATCCCCAGGACCAAAAACCAAAACCAAAACCAAAACCAGACAAAACAAAAAACAAAACAAAACAAAAACAAAAACTGAGAGAATACTCTCTCCCCTCCACACTTTTGCCTGTGTTCTGCTACACCAATAAGAACCTTCTTTTATTTGACCCCTTTCTTTGCATCCTATCGAATATCAAGATTCACTGCAAAAATACAAAGTGCTTTTATTTATGTCCCATTCACCTCCATTCCAATCACTTTCATGTCAAAACTTGTTCCCCCTTAACTGCAACTAGACATAGACAGAGTTTCTGCATTTATAGTTACTGGGCATCTGTTTCTACCTGGCTACTTTCTGCCCTGAAGGAAGTCTGTCTTTCTCAAGATTCTAGATTCTTTAAGAGCAGGAATTATGTCTTATTTATATTTGTTTCCCAATCCTTAAGTCAACTCCTCACACAAAGCACTAATATATTAGTTAATAACTGTCCGACTGAATCAAATTATATAAGCTATAAAGAAAATATTTAATATTGTTGGGATGTTTCCCACAATGTTTTTTAAGAAAAGAGTCTTAAACATTTTTGAAAATAGCTAATATAAATATGCAATTGCATTTACTCTGATTATTTACAATATTCACTATGTTAATATAGAACTATACATAGAAGTTCATCAAAATCCACCCTCAAATATATATTCTGCATTCTTCTTTCCCCACTTACATAATGTTACATTAAAAAAAATTATCTTATTAAATACTTTTTTAGCTGGGCATGGTGGTATATACCTGTAATCCCAATACTTGGGAGACTGAGGCAGGAGGATCTCAGCCTCAGCACTTTAGTGTGACTCTCAGCAACCTAGTGAGACCCTGTTTCAAAACAACAAAAAAGAGCTGGGGTTGTAGTTTGGAAGTACAGCAGCCCTGGGTTCAATCTCTAGTACCACAAAAACAAAACAAACACCCAAACTTTAGTACTTCATGAAGGGAAGAACTCTATTTTCTTCATCAGAATTGCTGCTAGTTCCCAGTAGAAAGTTTCTTCTTTTTATTAGTTAGAAATAACCACAGCTTGCACAGTAGAAGATTTTTCTGAAGGAACTAGTGAGCCTTTTTGATTAACTGCATCAGTACATAAACTTGCTAATGCATTAAAAAAAAAAAAGCTTGACCAGCTCATAAAATTTTTATCATCCCTTATCACCTTTACAAAAGATATTGCATATTTTTATAGAAGAGCTGACCATGTACATTTGGGTTCATCTTAGAGACATACATAAAGCCTAGCTTAAATTCCCACTGAAAATTACTTTATCAATAGAATCCAATACCTATTAATGTTGGCTTCATTTTGGCCTAATTTTATTTTGTTTAAAGAAGTCATAATGTAGAGTAACTTTATCTGACTTCTGAATAAGCTAATTTCCCTGTATTAAGCTTAACACTCCAATCCAATGTGTCTTTTTACTTAGTTACCACACATGACTGCCTCTCAGTCTAACCTCATTGTATGGTGTATCTTGCATTCCGGAATCTTCTTTCATTGCTTCTTCTTCTTTAATATTTGGTGTAATGCTCAGAAAAGCCGGCCATCCCATGGAGAACATGCCTTGGTAGAATCAAGCAGAATGAAGCATTATTATTGGAACCAAAGCTTGCTTGGATGAGAAAATGACTTTTCTCAGGGTATTATAAGTGGTAGGATCATAAAGTTCACATAATCAACAAATGGTTAGATTAGGACTCTTGACAAATTCTGCCAGTCAACTAATGTTCCCTTTGTCATAATTACTGTATTATTTTCAGTAGCACATTTTCTATTTTTATCTTGAAACAGGGTCTCACTAGGTTAATGAGAGTCTCACTACTTGCTGAGATTATCCTCAAACCTGTGACCCTCCTGTCTTAGCCTCCCAAGTGCTGGGATTACAAGTGTGCATCACGATGCCGGGCACATTTTCTATAAAGTGGGCAGTACACAGTATTTGCAGGTAGATCTCGTGGCATTGCTCTGGTTTAATTAATCTCTCTGAGCCAATTCCTTCTTCCATTAAACTGGAGACATTGATATCTAGCTCAAAAGATGTTGGAAGCATTTCAGAACTTAATTAATTAATATTAATTATTTGCAAAAACACTTGGTGCATGGTAAAGATGATGTATGGTACTTGCTAATTTTCAATCTTTTTCTTTGTTTAGAAATCTTTGCAATCCTTCCTAGTATCCTGGCCACCAAAATTTAAAAAAGCCTTGAAGAAATTGAAAGATTCTGTAGGTGTATGTGATACCTGGTTGATAATGGGCAGCGTTCCTAGAAGAGGAACATTAGGGTCACAGGATGTGGGGAGTCCAGCCATTGAAAGCTGGCACCATTGCAGCCAACCATAAGCTCTGGGGCAGGTTATTCTGCCTCTCTTGGTTTCCCCACCCACCAATAGGAGGTGATAAACCCACCTCACTGGTGGACTTGTTACTGACAATGAACAGAGACCTGGCTGATACAGTGTAAGTCCAGTGTTGTGTGGGTATCAAGGGATTTTTGAGTTAGAACTAATACTTATGTGAAATGATTTCACTTTTAATAATCAGCTCATGAGCTAAGTAACTAAATTCACCCCTAAAACATGCTAGAAATTATAATAATTATTGCAACCTACACCTTGCTTTAAAAATTCCACATGCTATTCCTTTGATAATTGCATATGTATTAAAATAGATGAGAATTAGCCAGGGGTGGTGGCACACACATTTAATCCCAGTACTTTAGGAGGCTGCGACAGGAGGATTGCAGGTTCGAGGCCAACCTCAGTAATTTAGTGAGACTCTCAGGAATTTAGGGAGACCCTGTTTCAAAATAAAAATAAGAAGGGCTGGAAATGTAGATTGGAGATAGAAAGCCTCTAGATTCAATCCCCAATACATATATGTGGGAATTGATTGTAGAAGAAACCATCACAACATACTTCTTGCAGAATAATGATCACTTATTAATACATCTGGAGCAGCTGCAATTTCTGGAGGTGCCTGTCTTCATCCACATTCTTATCACATGCACATTGTAGGGAAGGGATAGTTTCCTTTTCTGACATAGAAACACCCTACCATGAAAGTACATCAAGGACTTCAGCTATAAGTCAGGGAGCTTTAGACATATGCTAATAATTAGAAATACATCCTAATGTAGCATAAATGGTCAATTCCCCTATATCAAAGTTTACTAACAAGTATATTTTTTTCTCAGTAGGTATGTTATATTATGATATAACCTCAAGTCTAAACGTGAGCAGCTTAAAGCTTTTGAATATTTAAGATGAACACAACTTGATGGGATCTAAGTCTCCTCAACTTCTCAAACCCATATCTTCTTTTATCAGTTTTCTTAAATTTATTTTTAAGCTGGGCGTGGTGTCACATGTCTGTACATTGTTAACACTTGGGAGGCTAAGACACAAGGATCGCAGGTTTGAGGACAGTCTCAGTAACTTAGCAAGACTTTTAGCAATGTAATAAGACCCTATTTAAAAAATAAAATAAAGGGCTGGGGTATAGCATAGAGGTAAAATACTTCTGGGTTCAATCCCCAGTACCACACACACACAAAAAAAGTGTGTGTGTGTGTGTGTGTGTGTGTGTGTGTGTGTGTATTTAGTTAGAAGGGGATGTAGCTTGGAGATAGAATGCCCCTGGGTTCAATCCCCAGTACCACAATAAATAATAATAAATAAATAGTTAATTAAATACAATTTTATTTTTAGTTAGAATTTGAAGTGGTTTTTATGGAACTTTATGGTACCTGATTATGATATAAATAGATTGTGAGGAAGGGCATGCTATATAAAACAAGAATATTTTTGATGACTTGCATATAAAAATAAGGCTAAGTAGGAATAATCCAAGAAGATGCCTGAATCTTGGGGTGAATAGGAGCTATGATACCAGGTGTCTTCTCTAAGGTCCTCAAACAAGTGACTTCGCTGTCTCAGAGTTCATTTCTTCATTTGGTTCAGATGTCTAATATTTGTAAAATCTACTGTGACATTTTATGATATGTACACATACTTAAAATATTAAGAGATGAATCATGTTTCTGAAATATTACCACTAAAGCTTGTTTACTTTGTTTAGTATTTGATTTTAACATCTAAAGATTATTTCTGGTGTCATACACTGAATTTTTCAGTGAAAGTTAACATAGTGTTACCAAATAGGTTTCTTTCTGTTCATAAACTTTGGGTTTGAATAAACTTTCCCAAGATGATATAGATTAAATGTGTTAACTATATCACCACACTTTTTTTTTTTTTTTTTTACAAAGAGTAGCTCTTTAATTTTTGCAAAATATTTTTAGCAGACATTAAAGGTGAAATATCTTTAATTAAAGAAAATTGTGCTGTAAATTATAGGTTATAAATGATCGGTTTATGACTTTATAAAATTAAATGGAACATGCTAATTATAAAGTGCTGCATATATAGTATATACACATATTTCTATTTTCGTATCTCTTAGTTTGAGTAAACAGTTTTATTACATTTACAAATTAAGAGAGATTCCTTTTGAATTTTAATCAATTCACCAATTTCTGAATAAAATTCCAAAGGCAGCTGGGCATGCAGATTGGCTACTAAATATAACGAAAACTCATAATCCTGAGTGTTGGCTAACACTCGGTTCTACTTGCTGAGAATTTTTCAGAAATCTGAACTACCTAAGTTTTGGATGGGATTTCTCAACAGTAGGAGCTTAAGGTTTTTGCAGAGTTCTGCAGGTCTGAGATAGTTCTTGCTTCTAAGAATACACTTTAGAAAGTTTCCACTGAAATCAAGTTTAGGCAGCAGCGTGGTGATTTCCTCTGCACAGGATGAATAAGCAGTTAGAACACTCACTTCCGCCCGGAGTTGTTAGTAATGGGTGGCTATCACAGGGGTGGGTATCCTCTGGGACCAGGGGTGGTGTGCAAATCTTTTCCATTTTCCAGTAACCTATGGTAGTGCAAGATGAGGTTAGGACATGGCTACATGTTTTTGTTAATATAAGCTTATGAAACTATATATCATTAACCAGTGAAGTAGTCTTATTTTTGGATTAAGAGGTTGACCATCCAGTTAGCCTTGCTGTATATAAAATAAACATGCTAATGGATGATAGCTAAAAATTTTAAAGCACATCACCAGAAGAAATATCTCTAAAGTGAGTGTTAACCAGACATTACTGAGATTAATCTACTAGGAAATTAATAAATTAATCATAGGTTAGGTTCCCACATGTTTGGACCTCTCCCCCCATCCCGGGGTCTCCTTACCCTTTCTCTTCAGGTATTCTGCGATGAGAGCAGCTATATGGATGTAACACATGGCAGCCTGTAACGAGAAAGGAAGCAGAGTCGAGAGATGCAGTTAACCCTTGACCTAATTAGAACAACGATCCCCCAAGGGAAGTCGGTATCACATGTCAGAATATGTTATTTAGAACAATGCTTTGTAATGACAGAATCAGAAAATAAGAATCAATTGGATTTCCAAAAGAAGTTTATCATCAAGGATAAAATAGTTTGGGGGATTTTTTTGCTTGTTTTCGTTGAAAAAGCTGTGAGATGGGTGAGTGATGTGGCCTAAAGCATTTTCCTACAGCATGCCTCCATTCTTTATGATCTAGGCCTAGTTTGTTTGTTTGTTTGTTTGTTTGTTTGTTTTTGGTGAAATCTACAGGTCTCTTTTCTTGTCTGGGCATGGTAGCACATGCTTGTAATTCCAGTACTTGGGAGGCTGAGACAGGAGGATCACAGGTTTGAGGACAGCCTCAGCAAGTAGTGAGACTCTCAGCAACCTAGTGAGACCTTGTTTCAAAACCAAAAATCATTTTAAAAAAAGGGGGCAGGGCTGGGGGTGTAGCTCAGAGGTAGAATGCCCCTGGGTGCAATCCCTAGTAACACACACATACATAAACACACACACACACACACACACACACACACAATAACAACAAAATACCATACACTCTAGTATCTAGACATAAATGGAAATAAAAATAATCACCTTCTAAATTTTTCTACCTCTGAGGATGGCCCTTCTTCGAATTTCTACTGCCTTTAAAAATGGTTGCTTCACAAATTAGCACTTGATTGAAAATAATGTGACCTGGTGTAACATGGGTGCTATCCCCCAACCAGATCATATGGGTAACATTTTATTTTCCTCCAATATCTCCTACAAAGCCCTGAGCATTGTTAACACATATGAAAGGTTCCAAACAACTTCAGTTTTTTTTTCTTTTGAGGATTTATGGAGAGATTTCATCCTTTTCAGAAAGATCTGAGGAAACTGGAATTTCTCACTCCTGTCCTCATCAAATTCCTACAAGCCAGGCTTCTGATTTCTTTTCCAAAGTCATTTATGACCAGAAGAGTCTCAGGTTTTAGGACTATCCTAGACAATCTGACCCCTTCCCCAGAGGGGCAGCGCTCTGGAAGCAGGGCCAAACCTCCCCAGTGGGTGCTCAAAAGCCCTCGGGTGCTAAGAAGTGCTGCATGTAAATTCACCCAGTGGAAGCTGAGCGTGGTGGTACATGACTGTAAATCCTGGTTCTTGGAGGCTGAAACGAGAGGATCACAGTTCTGAGGCCAGCCTCAGCAATTTAGAGATGCCCTCAGCAAATCAGCGAGATCATGTTTCAAAGTAAAAAATAAAATAGGGTTTGGGGTGTCGCTCAAAGATAGAATGCCCCTGGGTTCAAACCCTAGTCACACATCACACACACACACTCACACACACACACACACACACACACTAAATAAATTCACCCAGTGCAAATGCTGACATAGAAAAAGTTAGGTACTGATTTATAATCTTCACAGAATGGACTATCTTCTCATTGTACAAGTGTTAATTTTTCCATGTCCAGTTCAGCCTAGCTGCAACGAGGACTGTATTCCTTGTTTGAACTTATTCCCCATTGTAAAATTATCCCTTTCCCCTAACTCCAGTTGCAGGGGAGAAGTTTTAAAACACAGAGCATTAATTAATTTCCAGACATCCTCACCACCATCCTCCTTGACCTCAGGTTTTTAACATTCAGCTCTGTTTTGCATTTCTTATACTGCTACTGATCCCACTCTGACTGGCCCTTATTTGATGTCATTCAGTTGGAGTTGGACATCTTTGTTATCCATTCAAGGAGTAAGATGTCCTTGAATCCTACACGCTAACTCCCTGGACATTATACATGGTCGAGTCATATCTAAGTTAGTGCAAAGGGAGGGTGTCTTTCTAAGATGCACCTATGCACAAACAGCCAGGCATCCAATGCTGAGTGAGAGCCTGTGCTGCTCACCTCCGACAAGTCTCCATTTCTTGCGTGAATCTTGGCCATGCTCTCCAGCCACGTCCTCCGCAGCTCGGGGGTGCTTGCGTAGGAATTTGCCAGGCTGTACTGGAGGTCCACCAGCATCTCAGGGTCCTTCTCGTGCTCCTTCATCTGAGCCGTGGCCATCAACACGGTCCTGATACGCTTGGTCAGGTCTTTCACCTCTGATGGGAAATTGCTGTTCTTTGGAAAAGAGAGCACCTGGGTCATTATCTGTTTAGAGTTCCTAAGTTAACTTCAAGTCATGCTAGTGATCGTGAATTGGCATCGCACTGTGGTGTATTCTGTATGTTGCTCATAAATGTGCGCTCTCTGTATCTGCAAATCCTCTGTGTTGTGACTGTGGAGCTACATATATACATTTGAAGATAAGAGTTGCAGGAGACTTTTTTTTTGTCTTCTAGCCTACCTTCTAGTAGTAGCATCCTGGTTGTCCCTGAGTTTCTGTCCTCCCTCACTCTAGTTTATGTGATCTGGGCAAGTCTGATTTCATTCCTAGGCACCATGGGTGGCACTGGCCTGGCCAATCATATTCTTTGATCTTCTAGACCATTCTGATTGGTTTAGAGATGAGCTTTTGATACCAGATTGGATCAAAGAGATTCAGTGCTGGGACGTTCTTTGGTTATTCTCAAATAAGGTGTTTTTTCCCCTACTCATAAGATTATGAGAGTGTCTGATTCATTTCTGAGAGCAATCCCACAGTAAAGGCCACCCGAAATAAAGGAAATAAAGAGGACTCAAACTAAGAGATGAAGAGGCAAAATGGAAGTAGGTAGAGAGGGTCTGAGAGCATTATCTAATCTCCAAGTCTAGTCATGCCTGAAGCTTGGCTTTTCAGTACAATGCCTAAAGGACAAAAGCCTTTAAAAAATGCTGAAAGAAAGATAAGATATACTTGCCCAAGAATGGGGCTATGAGTGAACCACTTTAATTCTGGGTATTTAGAGTAAATCTTGTTATCCACTTTTCAACTGTTATATTGGAAATGCCTTTTGAAAGATCATGAGCTGATGATGTTCAATCAAGTAAGCTCAATATAAGTGCTGAAAGTCTCAATAAACAATGTACAGACTTTTTTTTTTTTTTTTATAATTTTGCTATCTCATAAAAAGAATCCACGCTGGCTTGTTCTTGGCTTTTTTAGAAAAGTCCACAAGGTATTTCTTACTTTCATTTGCTTGTCACCATTGGCAAAATTATTGGTGATTGCAAGGGAATGTTGAAACCGAGAGCCTCCAATCCCAGCGTCGGCGATTAACTGGCTTACTGCTTTGATGAGCTGGAAGAAGAAAGAAAAACGAGGAGGCCCTTAAAACAAAAGGAAAAGTAGCATTTTTTGTTTTGATACTGGGGATTGAATCCAGGAGCATTTTACCTTTGTGTTAAGTCCCTAGCCCTATTTAATTTTTTGATTTATTTATTTTGGAACAGGGTCTCTTTAAGTTGCTGAGAATCTAGCTAAGTTGCTGAGGATGGCCTTGATCTTGTTGTCCTCCTGTCTCAGCCTCCCAACTACTGGGATTACAGGCATGCCTCTATGCCCAGCTGGAGAAACAGTATTGTTTATTTTTGGTGGTAATGGGGATTGAATCCAAGGCCTCCCGCTTACTAGGCAAGTGCTTTACCACTGAGCAACGGCCACAGCCCCTGCGAAGTGGTATTTTTAAAGAAACGCACTGGACTGGATATATGTGTCAATTTCTCCCTGCAGGTCCAGGGCCCTACAAGTCACATGGCACTTTCAGAAGGTCATGTGAGGCAGGGCATTTCCTCGACATCTAAATCCCTGAGGCTGCAGGAATCCTGGGATGGCTCAAAGGAAAATATTTATGCACATGGAATATGGTGGGTTTGGCTTCCTAGAGCTAGCCATGTCTTCCTCAGTTGTCTATTCTATGATTCCATTCCTTGGCCGAGGAAAGGGAAGTCCAAGTGCAGAAAGCTCTGCCGATTTCTGCCCATCTGCGCTCCTTCTATAAACCAGGATGGAATGGGACCGGGTGTGTAAGGAGGAGTCTAGTCCGGATGCTGGTTCCGGGTTCCCTGGACACGGGAGGCTTTGAGGTCTCCTGAATCAGAGCAGCGCATGCGTGGTGCGTGCGTGGTGCGTGCGTGGCGCGTGCGTGGCGCGTGCATGCGTGTGTTTCCGGGTCAGGAGATTTTTTTTTTTTTTTTTTTTAAACACCAAGGCCTCACGCATGCTCGCTCCGCTCGGTCGCTCTCAGTGGAGCTGCGTCCGAGGCCCTCTGATTAGTGGGTTTCACAATAGCATTGATGAAAACCGTCAGCACTTACTTGTAAGTGGGACCGGACAATTGATTTCTGCTTGTTAAATTCAAAATTCTTCCTCATGAAGAAGTATAGAAGGGCCGAGGCCTCCATCTGGGTTGAGCGGGACCTGTGGTTGCAGCACTTGAGGACTTCGTAGCAGAAGGCGCCACAGAGGTCGGCCGGCCCTTGGAAGAACGCCGAAGGGAACTGGAGAAATGGAGAGCCGGGGGGGGGGGGGGGGGGGGGGGGGGGGGTAGTGGTGGCATTACTTCGTTTTGCCCTGATTATTGTACTTTAAAACTCCCTACAACACAACCTCTCTTTAAAAGAGACTACTCCTTTTTTATTTTCCCCATTGACAAGTGAGGATATACTTGTATTTATTAAATTCTAGGTGATTATCCTCTGTCCCTTGTATCAGTAACTGATGAGAGCCCGAACTAATTGGGCAAGACCTTTCAAATGGGATCTGTTCCCCTGGCATTGTTAAAAGTCACAAGTGTTACCTGGAGTCGTCCTCGAAGGTAGTGTCTATATCTCCTTTCATGTGGGACCTTAAAGTTGATGTAGATGGATGTGGCATATGAAGGAATGCATTTTACTTAACTCTAAGTTACAAACACCGAGAACCCAGAGAATTGCACACCAGGCGCTAATTGTATCCCCTTTTACTATCCAAACAGGCAGAATGTCGACTCATTTTGAGACCAGAATCCATGGCCAGTAAAACCCAAATAGAAGAAAACAAACCTTCCTGCCATACTGAGAGGTACAAGGGTTATTATATGTTTCTTATCATCTTAACTGAGCTTTCACAGGAACCTGGAGTATCCTTACCTTGCACACAAACAGTCTCAAAGAGGCAAACACATGCTTCAGTGCTGTGGCTGACTGGTTGACTTGGAAAAAGAGCAGGTAGGTATCAAAGACCCTTTTCATCAGTGAATTTTGACAGTCAGATTGTTGGAGTTGTCTCTGGAAAGTCAGCATGGGCATAATTTAGGAGAAATGAAACAACACTTGCTTTACTTCAGCACTGTTTACTGTGAACCTACCATATGTTTTACACGATTCTGGGTGCTATGAAAGAAAATACCGAGTAAGAAGACAGTGTTCATGGTCCCATCGAAATTTACATAGCAGTGATGGAAAAAAAAAGACATGACTAAGGTAAGAAAGTAGGATGATTTAATAGAAAAATCATTGCTTTGGAGTTGGGTGGCACTGATAAAGTGGCCATTAAAGAACTCTTTCATGGATGAATGGATACCTGAGCTAAAGAGTCCTGCCAGAGAACTAAGAACTGTCCTAGAAGGGAGAAATACCTAATCCAAGAGCCTCACGCTGCAGAGGAGCTGTAGGTTCCTGATTGAGAAAGAGTAGGGTAGCTGGTGCACGGTGAGCAGGATGGGGTCAGGAAAGAGACTGAAGAGGCTGTAGACGGACAGGTTCTGGTAGACTCTGGGGAAGCCTTTCAGATATGTGAGATTTGAGCACCAGCATGTCCACTGAGCAATAAAGAATCAATACATGCTGCTGCTTTTTCTATTATCATGCTTGTGTGTCACCCAAAAGCAGGGCTTTCCTGGTGTAATCATGATATTAGATGAAGAAAGTGTATTCGATGGGTTCAGCTTTTCCTGGCTTAATCCTCAATGTGCTAGCCAGGCTCTGTAGCTCACTTAGTTGAGTTGCAAGTATTTTTAATAGCTTTATTCAAGTATAACGGGCATATAATAAAGTGCACATACTCAAATTGTACAATTTGATGGGCCTGACATTGGTGTATTACCAGGAAACTGTCAATAATCAAGATAGTGAACATCTTTATCATTTCCCAAACAGGTATTTAAAAAAAGTTATTTAATTCATGGCCAGCCTCAGCTACTTAGTGAGGCTCTCTGCAACTTAGTGAGACCCTGTTTCAAAATAAAGAATAAAAAATAGGACTGGGGGTGTAGCTCAGAGGTAAAATGCCCCTGAGTTCAATCTCTAGTACCAATAAAAAATACTTAACATATTATCAATTTATTACTTAATTTATTATTTCATTATAAAATATATTTTTGTAATTCTTTTCTCTTATTCTACCTCCACTTTCCTGGGCAACCATTGATCTGTTTCTATAGTTTGCATTTCTAAAATTTTATATAAATCGAATAATAGAGTACATGCCCTGTTTTGTTTGACTTCCTGGGCTTAATCCACATTGTAGCCTGTATCAGTAGCTTGTTGCTTTTTTTTTTTTTTTTTGCAGTACCGGGAATTGAACTCAGGGGCATTCTACTTCCAAGCTATACCCCCAGCCCTATTTTTTATTCTTTATTTTGAAACAGGGAGTGCCCCAGTAGGTAGCTGAGGCTGGCCATGAACCCGGGTCCTCTGGTCTCAGCCTCCCAAATGCTGGGGCTTGTTGCTTTTTTTCTGCTGGGTAATAGTCCATTGTATAGATATGTCACAAATTTCTTAATCCATCCACCTATTGATTTATATTTGAATTGTTTCCTATTTGTTTTTACTATTAAAATAAAGTTGCTATATAGATTGATGTGTGAGACTTTGTATAGTCATATGCTTTTATTTCTTCTGGATCAATACCTAGTATTGGAATCATTGATCATATGAGAGGTATATGATTAAGTTTTTTCAAACTGCCATACTGTTTTCCAAAGTGTCTTTATCACTTTTCCCATAATCAGTAAATGAGAGGTCTTATTTCTCTACATCTTTGTCAAATCTTAGTGTGAACAATCTCTTTAACTTTAGCAGTTCTAATAGGTATATAGTGATAACACTTGATTAAAGATATACAAATGGCAAGTAAGGAAAAAAATGCTGAAAATTAGTAAATCGGTTCTTTAGATCCAGATATAAATTTATAGCACCATTTGTTTCTCCCCTTTCCTCTGATAAAATTACAGGGTTATATTCTTATTTAGCCCAGCTTGCCTGACAGCAAAGCAAGAGAAAGTAGGAAGAAAGACTATTATCTGATAACATTGAAACACACAGGTATGCATGCCAAACAAGCATTAGCCAACATGTGATAAAATCAGCATCTTGATTTATGAAGATTAACTGATTACATAAATCATCTTAAAAATATATTCTTGACTTCAAACAACTGTCCTACCTCCCAGCTGACTATTTTACAGGAAGTGTTATGATCATATTCACCTGGTGGGTCTGCGTGAAGAGGGACAACAGGTCGAGAATAGTGAGGCACACCTCTGTGGCTATGTTGGCTTCTGTGTCTACATGGTGGACAATGTCTATTTCATTGGAGTTGCCTACAAAATACAAAATAAACAATATATAAACATCTAAGACAATTCTTTGTACCCTGTAAAGGATTTTCTTCTATTATAGTGTATCCAGTGTTTACTGACATTTTGATTATTTATTAAATTAAAGTGCTTTTATTTGTTCAATTTCCTTAATAGCAGAAGTAAAAAGCAGTAAAGTCATTAGTGAGTGTGTGCTCTTTGTATATGTCAGCTGTAGGGTTTCCATTATTTCTTAGTTCTTTTCCATTAATTCAGCCACTGACAGGGTCATATTTCTTTGGAAATGAGGCCATTTTAAGGTTTATGCTTTTGAGCTAATAGACCAAATATATGGTCTCAGTGATTAGTCTACACAAACCAGCCCCCACAGAAAGGCACAAAGTATATTCACAGGCTAAGGCATGCACCTTCAAATCAAGAACTGTGGGTCACATGCCCATAATTGCTAACATTGACATGCTGTAAAACACCTGGCTCCATTTTCCCTCATTGACAGGATGGAATGAATGCATCTTTGTATTAAAGACATCATGCTTCCTGCTTCTGGACATGGAAAACTTTATCCTTTTCTCCCAGAATCAACAGTAATAACCTGGTTGAGAGAAATCCCCCAAATCCTTATAATGCCCAAAGTATTTTCGAGAAGCTACACCAACCATGTTGTGTTGGGAGTTTTGCTTTTCTTTCTTCCTTCCTTCTATGGGCACTACCTTTTTTTTTAACCATTGTCTGGTAATTATTTCCTCCCAGAAACAGTCCCAGGGCTGCAACAAATCTTAAAACTGGGGTTTCCCTGGAATAACGACATTCTTTACATTTTTCAAACATTATAATGCATTTCATGTCTTACACACACCTAGAGAATAAGAGGTAACCATCTTGTTCCTGTTATTTCTGGTTTACTTACTAGTCATGGTATTGTCTAACATCTGTAAGAGTTTGGGATTCGAGAGTGCATTTTTGCCTCGAATTATAGGTAAGGTTTGTGACCTGTGCTGCTTATGTCCTTCTTGACCAGAATTGGTGTGCATCCTGAAAATGAAATGAGAAAAGTGGATCATGCCATGGGAAGATGCTACATCCTAATGTTCATTCAAATATTTTAGATGAAGTCAAATATAAAAAATACATGAACAGACTTTATTAAGAATATTAATTATAAGCAATGTGATGAAAGAGACTCAAAGAGTTTTGTAGAAATTTAAGTTAAAAGAGCATCCAGAAAAATAATACACTGAATAACACACACTCAAATCTGTTTAAGCCCATTCATTATTATTGAATAAGAACACAGGGTTCCATGAATGTTGAGTTGGCTATTGGTTGACCAAAAAGGCTCAGTAGTGGAAATTAAAAAGTATAATACAAACCAGTGTGGTAGCACACGCCTGTAATCCTAGTGCTTGGGAGGCTGAGGCAACTTAGACCCTATTTCGAAATAAAAAGTAAAAGGGGCTGGAGGGTGTGGCCCAGAGGTAAAATGTTCCTGGTTTCAATCCCCAATACCAAAAAAAAAAAAAAAAAGTTCATATATATCACATTGTAAAAGGGGTAAAATGTAAAATCTGATCTAAAACCCCCCTGTTTTTCTGTGTTTTTTTTTTTTGTGTGTGTGTGTGTTTGGAAATTTCTCATCAGTTATGGTTCCATTTGTTTCGTGTCCCTCAGGAATGACATGGGATTGTGGTGGGTTGTAGGTATTTGAGGGGCCCCTCCTCCACTTCTAGTTCATCCTGAAGGATGAAAACTTGGCCTATAGCACTTTCCCTTCAATGTGTCGTGTCACTTTCCTTTGGGAAAATCAACCAATGAGTGTTCTGTGGAATTAGGGAACACTTCTTGTTTATGACTGTATCACCTAGGCAAAGACAGGCTGGTGATGCTTGGGATATTTGCTGTAATGTGAATCATTCATAAAATCACTTCTGTAGGAAAGCAGAGAGTGGGAGACCACTTGAGAGTGGAACCTGGGGAAGGGGCTCCAGTTTTCTCTTTGCCACATTCTTCAGTGCTACTTGGTTCTGCTTAAATCAAAGGTTTTGGAGATCTGACTTTGGCTTTCTGTAGCCCAGGAAATCTGGGCTGTTCCTGAAGCTACAATGAATAATGAATGTTGGGCTTAGACCTTGAACCTTAGGGACTGCCCACCCCAAGGGTTTTGAGTCTGCGTAATTATGGAACTCTTGGAGGTAAAACCCTGATTTTGGGGAGCTGAGAGGCAGCAGGATACAGGAACTGCAAGCCCCCTGAACACCTACAGAACTGCGGTGACTCCAGGTGGATTACTACTATTATTAAACATGGAAAGCAATTCTTTACTGACCTCTATTCTATCACTATTTGCAAAGCACACCCATTACATTTTTCTTTTTAAAATTTACTTCCTCACTGGAGGGTAATTTCAAGGGGTCCCCATGGATGGAGGCAAACTTTATGATTTATTGACTCTATACCACTTTCATATTTCCCTCTAACACTGTTTCTGAAATATTCATATTATATATTATCATGATACCTCTGGGAAGAATAAATCAAACTGGGGGAACTTTTAGCAAACAATTCTTATTTATTAGACTCAGAGGAGCTCTGAGGAAGAATTTCAGGGCCAATGTCTCCATTTGGTAGGCTAATGAAGGATGACTGCAGGTCCTACATGGGAGGTAAGTCAGCCTAATGACTGGGAAATCTAAGGGGAGTGGACAGGGCCATCCTGCTTCCTCATTGCCTTTGATCTTTTAAATTACAATCTCAGCTCTAAGACGTTGCTAAAATATTATAATTGCTGAAAAGACTAAGGAGTCATGATCCCAAATATTGCTTTGTCACTAGGACATTAGCCAGCATTAAAAGAAGTATTTATTGGAGTTATGTGTATCTTTCAGGTGCAATTAAATTGAAGTTTTTATTAAAGCTCATTCTATACAAGGCATTATGTTCTAAGTGCACACAAATAAGGCATAATCCTTAGCTCCTTGGTTTTATAAGTTAGTGGGCCAGAATTATCTAAGAAGTTTCTTAAGATAAATATGATTAACTTAGAAATCAGCATTTGGTCTGAGGTATATAGGGGTGTCTGTGTGTGTGTGTGTGTGTGTGTGTGTGTGTGTGTGTGTGTGTGTCCACCCTTCAAATATACATACATATACACACATGAATACATTAAAATACGAAGCACATGTGACTTTACCATTGTGGCAAGAGACCAGATGTCTGGCAGGAAGGATTGGATCCTTTGAGAGTTCCATTGTTCTGAGTAGACTGCACAAATTTAAATGCAGCAGCAATTTTTCTGCAAGGAAGACTGATGTTTCAATCATGGCTCTGCATTTATAATTTATATATAAAAACAGAATGGCAACTGACAACATGACCACTGAACAATGAGATATTTGAGATGCATTAACGGAAAGTAAAATCCCAGTTTCTTCTGGGTAGTAGGAAATTGGGGTGATTGCCATGAACTGTTTTGTTTTATGAGGAAATGATGACACGAGCAAGTTATTCCAGATTAACTTTTGTTTTTGGTTTACTGGAAATTCTTTCTTAAGTAAGTATTTTACAAATTATACCTCTTCAGTGATAGATAAATTAGTTTAGAAGATCCATGAAATGGAGAATCCTCTTAAAAATGTATGGCTTTGTGCTGTTCTCCTTAGAAAACTTTATTCTTGGGTCTACTATGAATACAGTGCAGTCTTCAAACTTTGATGTCTAATGTAAAGTCAACTTAGCAATCTTTATTTGCATTTTATGACTTTTAACATATATTTAAAAGTGTAACCTGATATATTAATACATGTCATAATGCTGTGTTATTAAACCGTATTAGCCTATTGGAATTTAAAATTATTACCTTATTATATTGCGTTTTCCTAGGTATCTGAAATTTTGAAGACAAACACTGGAAAGGGAAAAAAGGTCACATTTTAATTATTCACACCCTTTTATTTATCCATAACTGTTCATCTTAGAATATTGAAAGAAAGTCCCTAGTTTTCTTGGAAAATTCTATGTATTATTGATAGATAATTTACCATAAGGGTTCTTGGAATGAAGAGTGGGATAGTGAACTATTTTGAAAGTTCCAGAAAAAAAAAAACCAAAATGGTGTTGTCTAACCAACTCTAAAACTTACTCTAAGATGCTGAAGAAGTCCGACACCTCTGGACTGGGTGCTCTCTGCCAGTAGGCAATCAGAGTCTCTAGAAGAAAAAACCACACAGCATGAGGCTCTTTGAAATGCAAAGATGTCTTTTTTCTTAAAAGTAATTTGAAAGAGTTCCCTTTACCATCTGAAATTGTTTTCATAATGTGAAGAAAGCACATAAGAAGACTCCGGGTTTCTGCCTGATCCAGCTTGTCAAATCGAAGAGTCGACCCGATCAAAGACAAAGGTCTTGGGATCTAGGAGTTAAAGGACCAACCAGGACTGAGCGAGAGTGAGAGACCTCTGTCTTGTAATGAGCGCAGCGAGTCTGGAAGGAAAGCCGTACCTTCTCACAGTTGTCTGTCTTCTCACTGCTCTTCTCGTTGGTACTTGGGTTGGAGTCAAGACTTGCTAAGGATGCTCTGGAATCAGCATGGTTTACTGTAGAAATAGCTATTGATGAAAATGCTGTAAACACAAGCCACAGCACACGGATGGTAATGAGATGTATGGGAACAAAAAAAGAAGCTAAAATGATGAACTAAAAAGATGTTGAGCTTTGAGATGGCTGTAGTGTTGTGAAAAAGAGCCTGGGAATAGCAGATATGTAACATTTTAATTATTATTACAATGGTTATCAAGGACTTAGGAAAAACTGGATTATTGTAAATGGGAACAAACTAAATATGGTTTGTTCTTTTGATCTCTTAAAATGCCTTCTAAAGGAAGATAGCACTAATTTAAAAAATGCTTTAGTGAAAGCTCATAAAGATAATTTCAGGGAAGGAGCCTTCAACTTTTGTCAGTTTATCAGACATTAAAATGACATTTCCAAAATAGTTCTTAAAAATAATCTTTGAAGTTGAAGAGCTATTACATTTTAAAAGGCTGTGTGCAATGAAAAGTTAAAGATTGTTTCTGGAATGAAGTAATTTGATAGCAATTGAGCAGATTGCTCCTCATGCCAAGTAAAAAATGAAGTGGAAGTCTCCGGATGGCATTCAAAGAAATATGTGAAAAGACTGACTGTATAAATGCAATATAGTTTCTCACATAGATAATGCATGTGAATTATGGGTTGGGCAAAAAAAAAAAAAAAACCCACAATGAGATACAACGTAAACACAGATGAGTGTTAAACACAACCTTCTCAGAAGGTTTCGAGTACCTGCTATGGAATTTAAAACGTCTTTAGAAAATGATGTATCCACAGAGGTCGCATGCTTCATAGATGTCTGGGTTTGAAATCCTCCATTGGTACTTAAGTCATCTCTGGACCCCTGTATTCAAAGTGTAGGAGAGATTAATGGGAATCGGGATATTTCAACATCATAAACTCACATATGCCTTTTTCATTACACTTTTAATTAGATGACATCTAATTTGATCTTTTATGTTCCAGCAAAGGTTATAGTCAAAATCATATTCCTAGTGTCAATTAGACTTTATTATGTGAGTTTCTTTTTAATGATGCAGGAGAAATAGTCTTATATAAGGACAAAATGGCTGGAACGGTTAGTTATATAGATCACATTTTAGATCATATTCATTATTATCATGGGTTATCTTAGGCATATTACTATTATTAACAACTAGATTTTAAATACTTATTATGTGCCAGGCCTCATGGGAAATTTTTCCATTACACAATCTAATCCTCACAAGGATGTACTGATACAGGTATTTTATCCTGTTATATAAATAAGGAAACAGAGGCTTAAAAGGTTGAGCAACCTATGGAAGGTCACACAGATAGTCACTGATATTGCTGGGGTTTGAGAAAGGTCCCCAGCAAAAAATATTCCAGAGACATGGCCCTGCTTCAAGATGGCAGTATCTTCCATGAGTTACTGGATTCAGCAACATGTTAATTGTTTGGGATTTAACACAGCCAGCGAGTCTTGAGTGTGATGTTGTACAATCATTACGATGGCCCCAGGGACCAGGCCACTTTCAGGTGGTGACTATAAATAAGGCCGATGGCCACACTGACACCGGGGACCATAAGGGCAATGTAGGAAGTGGTGGGGAAAGGGGTACGCTAAGGATAGGGCCATGAAGGCAACACAGGAGCTGTAAAAGCTGGAAAGAATTGGAAAGTGATATAGAGGAAAATAAAAATGTGGTGCTGGAGAGGTGGACCAGGTGGAATCGCAAAGTGGCCATTCTGGTTAATGACACCGGTGTGAGTACCTGGCATAAAGTGTGGCTAATTTCCAGTTTGCTGGAAGGTGGGGAGACATGGTTATCCGTGGCATAAATATAAAAAGGGTACATTCATTGTTAAAATAGAAATGTGAAATGTCACATAAACTTACTTGATTTGATGTGTTGACAGTAAAAGGATACAGGTCCTTCAGGTAAATCCTCGGCATATTGTCCAGAAGCATGCCGTACAGGGGCATGTATAAACTTGCTATCTGGGCCTGCTTTCTCTAGGTGAAAAGGTAGCCAAAGAGATTCACAAAAAAATCAATAGGCTTGTAGGACTGATATGCATTTAATGCAGTGGGCCTTTAAGTGGTGTTTAGAGAGGGGCAAAAGGAAGACCACTTACTGGCTCCCTGTATCGATCATCAAATGAATGCTTGGCCATTAGATTTTTTAGGACAGCTAAGGCCAAGTGCCTGATATCTTGGTCTTCCTGCAGGGCGAAGCCAACTTCTCGGAGCAGAATTCCGATTAAGAAGTGTTTGCGGCAAAACTCATTTGTGACCGAATATTCAGGCATATCTTTTGTGAGAAGAGAAATGAAATTGTGTTACTAAAAACCACACAATCATTTTATAATTGCAAAAGATGTGTCAGTCAACTGCTCTCAACCTCTCCCATGAATAGGAGGGATGCAGTAATACAGTCTTGCTCCAGAGATAAGATGTGTTGGATCATCTAGAAGTCAGTAAAATAGGGGATGCTCTGTGCAGAAAGACAAATGCAAATACAAACAAACCCACTCTGACCACTGTCACATTCCAGAAACATGACATGTTTAAAGCACTACAGGAGTCCAGTGAGAAAAAGCCACTTTCTGTCTGTAGAAATCAAGAAATATTACAGGAAGAGATGTACTGAGAGGGGCCTTGGAGGATGCTTAAGGTTTGGAGGTTAAGATATCAGATGGAGGCCATGGTGGTAGCAGAGGAGATTGACAGAAGAAACAATGAGGTTTTTGACGGCACAGAATTCTGAAAGCAAAAATGTGTGAGGAATATGGGTCTACAGGGTCAGTCAGTTAGCAAGGCCATCCAAAGAGGGCTGAGAAATAGGTTGGGTTTAGATAATGGAGAAACTCAAGCACATGTTCCTTAGCTGGTATATAGGCCCCTTTGCCATTTGCATTTTTGTAGGAAATGTTAAGACACTAAAGGCTGGCTTTGAGTTCAGTGTCTTGATTAGACTTGTGATGAATCAACTCATAAGATGGTGGCAGGAGGTAATTGAATTAGACAGAAAGGAGATGTGGGTGAGAGATAGACAAAGAAGGAGATAAGGGAAGGGATGGGATGATGTGTGAACTGGAGTAGTAGCCATTGAACAGTAGAAGTAAGATCAGGGCAAGTTGGCTGCAAGATACAGGGGAGCAAGGAGAGAGGGAAACCCAAAGGGGCTGTGAACGTTTGACCCTGAGTCATGGAGAAAAAAATATTATAATTTCCAGTAATAATGAGTTTATTTGGCATTGTCCAATGTTCTTTATAAGTGGAACTATTAGTAGTAGTAGTAGCACCTACAAGAAAACACAGGGCAAAAACTTCTTGAGGTTGGTATTGACAGTGATTTTATAAATATGAGCCCCTAAATTATAGGCAAAGCCAAAATAAACAAGTGAAACAAAATAGATAAGTGAAACTATATCAAACTGAGAAGTTTCTGGACTACAACAGAAATAATCAACAAAATGAAAAGGCAACCTATGGGTTGTGTGAAAATACTTGTAAACCATAGGGGGCTGGTTTCCAAAACATATAAGGAACCCAACAGCAACCAGCCCCCTAAAAACAGCAATAACAAAAATCAAAAAACAACTCAAAAACAAAAAATAACCCCCAAACAGAAACAAAGCAAAACAAAAAGAACCTGCCCCAAACAAAACCAAATCAAAAATAAAACAACCAGATTAAAAATGGGTAAAGGGCCTGCGTAGATATTTTTCTAAAGAAAATATACAAATGGCCCTCAGGAATATGAAAAAATGCTCGACATTACTAATAATGAAGTACTAATCAAAACCACAGTGGACTCTTATCACACTCCTGTTAGGATGGCTATTATCAGAAGTCGAATGATAGCAAGTGTAGGGGAGGGTGTGGAGAAAAGACAGCACTTATATTCTGTTGGGAGGCTTGTAAATTGATACAGTCATTATGGAAAACAATGTGGAGATCTCTGAAATAACTAAAGGTAGAACTACCATATTACCCAGCAATCCAGCTTCTGGGTATTTATCTAAAGGATTTGAAATCAGTGTCTTAAATTTTTTTTTAACAGACTCATAAAAACAGAAAAAATTTCCTATTAATGAGGTGCCATGTGATATTTTGATACTTGAATATACTGCCTATGTTTCAAGCAAGATAAACATATTTATCTCCTCATATATTTGTCATTCTTTTATAGTGAAAACTCTCCAAATCCTTTCTTCTACCTTTTTGCAATGTATGGTACATTACTGTCATCTGGGTGCTATTGCACCCCAGAGCTTCTTGCTCTCACTGGACTGTAACTTAGTACCTACTGACCATTTTCCCAGGTCTCGAACCAACATTCTACTCTAAACGTCTATGAGATCAACTTTTTTAGATTCCACATCGGAGTGAGATTAAGTGGTAGTTGTCTTTCTGTACTTGGTTTATTTCACTTGCCACAGTGATTTCCAGTTCTCTCTTATGTGGCTACAAATGACAGGATTGCACTTGACGGCCAAATAATACTCCATTGTGTAAATGTCCCACATTTTCCTAATCCCTTCATCAGTCGATGGGCACTTACACTCTTTCTCCATTTCTTGGCTGTTGTGATCAGTGCTGCAATGAACATGGGAATCTGGATGGCTCTTCCACATCCAGATTTAATTTCAGTTGGATATACATCCAGTAGTGGGATAGCTGGATCACATGGCAGTTCTACTTTTAATTTTTTTTTGCGGAATCTGCATATTGTTTTCCTTAGTGGCTATACTAATATATATTCACACCAAAAGTGCATAAGGTGCCCTGTTCCCTCACATCCTTCTCATGGTTAGCTTATTTTTAATATGAAATCAGTATTTTGAAGAAATATCTGTGATCCCATGTTTGTTGGAGTATTATTCCCCACAGCCAAGATATGAAACAACCTAAGTGTTCATCCACAGATGATGGATAAAGAAAATAGAATGTGATACCATTCAGTATTTAAAAAAGAAGGGACATTCTGTCATTTGCACAACATGTGCTAAACTAGAGGATGATATGCTAAGTGAATTACATCAGATGTGGAAATACAAATACTAGATGATCTCACTTATATGTGGAATCTCACTTTTCTACTTTCAAAACAAAGTAGAAAAGTAATTGCCAAGAGCTGAGAGGGGTGTGAGCTTTTGAAATGGGGGGGGGGAGGTTTGGGTCAAAGGATACAAATTTTCAGTTACAAGATTGAATAAAGTATGGAGATCAAATGTATAGCATGGGAACTATACTTTAAAATAATGTTGTATATCCTATAAGTCTAGTTATATTAAACAAGCTTGTGTTTTATATGTAAATTATATATATATACATATATATATCACATATACTTGGAAGGTTTCAGATGATTTGGGAAGTTAAAAGAAATTTATCTCTGGAGAGTAAATATGAAAGAACTGAAGTTAGGGATTATCATCAAATTATCTGTGATAAGAGAAAAAGTTCAGTGAACTTCAGACTATTTGTTAATATATGATATCAAAACAAGGCTATTGGTTTAGCATCTGAAAGCTGGAGATGTGCAGTATCTGTACTCATTAATACTATTAGGTGATGTGGTTCTTGAGTTTAGGTAGGTAATACATACTTATTTACCTGAGGCATGTAACTCTTGAGTTGATTCTGAAGGTGTCAAAGGATCTAGATTTAATATAAATAAAAAATTCAGAGATATTAATATTCAGGTACATATATATTAATTAATATGTATAATTTATACTGGAAATGAAAATATATCATCTTAAACCATATGTATGCCTCCTGAATTTTGCCATTTTTAAAGACTACCTTAGGTTGCTTATTTGTTTCGTTAAAAAAGTCATGAGCAGGATTATTTTAATTCTTAGCCTTCTATTTGAGCACCTCTTTTTTTAAATCAAAACTCTGGCTGATATAAAACATTTTATGGTCACTGTTTATTAGTATCACACCCACCAAGAAACTGTCAGGCTTTTTTTCTGAGCTACTGACTAATAATGAATAATTGGAGTAAAATGACCAAATAGGAATTTGGTTCCCCTGAATATCTTAGCCAGCTTTATTAGCTAATAATAACTTGACTTTAATTTATAAAACAAAAACTATTTCAAAATGAAACAAAAGCCTCAAAATACTATTCTGATATATTATTCCTACTCTTTTTTTCTTTGTACTGTTTCATACATTAGAAAAAGAATAGGGTAATATGTGTAGATTATATTTAAGATTACAATGCCAAAACTTGCCGGGCGTGGTGGCGCACGCTTGTAATCCCAGCATTTGGGAGGCTGAGACCGGAGGATCCGGGTTCGCGGTCAACCTCAGCTACCTAGTGAGGCACTCCGCAACTTAGTGAGACCCGGTTTTAAAATAAAGAATAAAAAATAGGGCTGAGGGTATAGCTCGGAGGTAGAAAGCCCCTGAGTTCAATCCCCAGTACCGCAAAAAAAAAAAACAATGCCAAAACTTTATAGACTTGATAATGTGATTTTTTTTTTTTTTTTTTTTTTTTTTTTTTT
>PVLC010012302.1:0-44654 GCA_004027655.1 Graphiurus murinus
GAACAAAATCATGTTATTTGCAAGGAAATGGAAGGAACTGGAAAACATTATGTTAAGTGAGATTAGTCAGTCACAAAAAGTTAAAAATCGAATGCTCTCCCTAATATGTGGAAGCTAGGGAGAAAATGGGACATAAGAGGGACTCCAGATGAAGGAGAATCCTTAGGTGAACAAAGAATTTGACCTAAAGAAAGGTGAAAGGGGTAGGGAGGATACCCTAATGAACATGATGTACTTTCTATGAACACATCAAAGTCAATCACTAAACTGACCTTGAGAAGGAAGGAAGAGGAGGGAGTGGGGCAGGAATTGGGGAAGGGTTAAATGAGAAATGTGTGCATGGATGTCTTTACCTATACTAGCTTGTACCTAACAAAGATGTGTAATTACAATGCACCAAATAAGGGAAAGATGAAAAATAAATTTAAAAAAAATTAAAAATTAAAAAAAAAATAGGACTGGGGTGTAGCTCAGAGGTAGAATGCTCCTAGGTTCAATCCCCAGTACCGAAAAAAAAAAAAAAAAAAGAAATTGAACTCTAGTTTTCCACTGATTTTTTTTTTTGTGGTACTGGGGATTGAAACCAGGGCATTCTACCCCAGCCCTATTTTTTATTCTTTATTTTGAAACTGGGCCTCACTAAATTGTGGAAGGACTCTCTAAATAGCTGAGGCTGGCCACTAACCTGTGATCCTCTGGTCTCAGCTTCCCAAGTACTGGGATTGCAAGCCTGTGCCACCACACTGGCTTGATTTTTTGAATCATGTTTCCACATTGAGGGGATGGGAAAAACTGGTTAGAAGCCTTCACAGTTTGTCTTGAAACATACTCAGTCTTTTAATATACCATCAGGACTGTGTCCACTACCAGTCAAATATGAGATTGTACTCCTTGAGGTCAGGAAGGTCTTTCAGTTTTTCATCTTCTGCATCTACTCCACTGCCTGGCCGCAGCAAGGATTTGACGCTTATCATTTGATGAATTGCTGAATGAAAGAGCATAATAATTAATGCCAGGAGTGGGGGTGTAATATACCTTGGGAACTTTGTAGTCTTTTCCTAACTTTGGTCTATCTTTTGGTCTCTCTTTGCCCAATTGTCATTGCATGAGTATGCAGGCACCTCTATACAAACCTAAATGCACAATATGGGTCTCTCTTTTCCAAGCAAGTCAGATCCTACAAAATTATTAATGAAAGGGTCACCTGAACCTTGTGTCAAACTATGAGTCATTAGGACTGATAGTCTGCAGAGAAACCTTGTTCACAGGTTAAATATGTCTTATTGAAAGCTAATGAGCATCTACTCTGTGCTCAGCACTGTGCTAGGAATGAAGAAATGCAAGCAAAGCATTTGATATGAACCCAACTTAAACATTATTTGTAAACTGGCTGGCAAAATAAGACAGATATGTTAAATTTTTTTTTTTTTTTTGCGGTACTGGGGATTGAACTCAGGGGCATTCTACCTCTGAGCTAGACCCCCACCCCTATTTTTTATTCTTTATTTTGAAACCAAGTCTCACTAAGTTGCAGAGTGCCTCACTAGGTAGCTGAGGCTGGCTGCGAACCCGTATCCTCCGGTCTCAGCCTCCCGAATGCTGGGATTACAAGCGTGCGCCACCACGCCTAGCTCTCAGATATGTTAAATTATAAACAGCTTAATCCAGTGCTAAAATGTGTGGCACAGGTGATTTGGATTATGTGATAGCACAAGAAGGGCGGGTATTTTGGACTGGAGCAATCAATGAATACTTCATAGAGGGAGATGCATTGAGACAGATGTGGCCAAACAGTCCAGTGAAGTAGCAATGGTGGGGCTTGTAGTTAGAGCAGGGGAAGATTTGAGATCAGAGAAAGATAGGCTTACATCCTGGATCGGCTTGCCTCTTCTGGCTTTATAGCCTCACCTCTCTAAGCTTCAGGTATCTCATCTTTAAGGTTGGGAGAGTCAGGGTCAGGAAGAGAATGGAGTGAGATAATATACCTACAATGATGGTGACATCCTTTACTAGAAGGGAAGACTAGGAAGACTGTAAGACAGCGAGGTCTCCATAGAGGCTCAAGATCAAATTCAGGGATCCTGGGCACAAAATTAAGAGATGAAACCACTATAGATAAGGTGAGCTCTTTACGGAAGGATCCAGCAGGAAGGACAGAGAGCAAGGCCCCTGGGAACACGTACATGCATGAATTTGGCTGCACAGATCTGAGCTCCGTTAGCTCCTTCAGTGTATATTCTACCTCCTGAGTAAGAAACAATTCTTGCTCCTCTGTAGCCTCATTTGTTCTATTCCACTGAGACAATCTGCCTCTATCTCAGTCCTCTCACAAGCCATGACGAGGAAGAACGAGAATGGATCAGTGCAAATCCATCACCACTCAAAGCTTATGCTCTACGGACAGTGGAGTTTGGTACCCAAAGTATAGCACACAGCTGTTTTGACAGTGCTATTTTGGAGTTAGACACAATAGCACTGTTACCAGAGTGGGCCTACGGGTCACAAGACACCATTCATTCATCTACCCAGTAAAGATGCGCCAAGTATCTATGAAATAGGCCTTGCCCTGTATTGTTCATGGCTGTGTAATGATAAAGGTGAATCACACATAGTCCCTGCCTTCAGGAAGACAGGCTCCTAAATAAATCATTACAAGCCATGTGCTCTGGTTTAACAGAGAACTTCGAAGTGCTACAAGACCAGTTACCTATGTTAGGGTGGAAAGTGCTCATCAGGCCACATTTAGGAGGAGTTGACACCACCACTGACTGTTCAAGTGGCGAAGGGGAGGAGGCTGCTCCCTGCTCTCTCTCAGTTGCCCTTCCTTGGCATACTCTCTTGTTACCGTGTCATCCACCCTCACAACTATACTTTTAGCATCAATTGTGCCCGCACAATGTTCCCCTCTTGCCTTACTCCCATCTGTGCTTCTCAGGTGGCAGCCTTTCAGCCTTTGCCACCTCCTCTGAGGCAGTCCTGTGTCACTTCTGCCTTCCACCCACTCATCAGCACTGCCCACTGCCTGCCCTACTTTCTGGCCGGCTGTGTTCAGACCTGCCACTCAGGGAGAGCTCCCCTGCAGCTTCTCTCCTCTCATCCCAGGTCACAACCCTGGTCTGGAGAGGCTTGTGCTAAACCAAGGTATAAGAAGGAGCCTAAACTAAAATCTATAGCAATTAAATGATTAAACTGAAAATTCTAAACACTGTTGAAAATGACAGTAGTATGTATAAAGAACCTTTAGAAATCAATCTATCATCTATCTATCTATCTATCTATCTATCTATCTATCTATCTATCTATCTATCATCTTGGTACTAGGAACCCAGGAGCACTCCTTTTTATATTTATTTATTTATTTATTTATTTATTTATTTATTTATTTATTTATTTTGCGGTACAGGGGATTGAACTCAGGGACATATACCTCCGAGCTATACCCCCAGCCCTATTTTTTTATTCTTTATTTTGAAACAGGGTCTCACTAAGTTGTGGGGGGCCTCACTAGGTAGCTGAGGCTGGCCGAGAACCCGGATCCTCTGGTCTCAGCCTCCCAAATGCTGGGATTACAAGCATGCGCCACCACGCCCGGCTCTTTTTTATTTTATGAAACAAGGTCTCACTAAGTTGCTGAGGGTCTTGCTAAGTTGCTGAGGCTGGCCTAAAACCTGTGATTCTCCTGTCTCAGTCTCCCAAATACTGGGATTACAGTCATGTGCCACTGTAATCTATCTATCATCTATCTGTCTGTCTATGTATCTATCTATCTATCTATCTTTCTATCTATCTATCCATCCATCTATCATCTATCTATGGTGTGTGTGTGTGTGTGTGTGTGTGTGTGTGTGTGTGTGTGTGTTACTAGGGATTGAACACAGGGAAATTCTACCTTTGAACTTCACTGCCAGCCCTTTTTTATTTTTTGTTTTGAAACAGGGTCTTGTTAGGTTGCTGAGAGTCTGCTGAATTGCTGAGGTTGTCCTCAAACCTATGATCCTCTTGTTTCAGCCTCCTAACTACTGGGGTTACAGGAGTGCATCACCATGACCAGCTATAATATCTATATTTTTAATCAGTTATTTTACCTTTACAGGTTGTCCCAGTGGATGTATGTGTGGGGTTTGATCTACAAAGATACTCATCACAGCATCATTTATAACAGGGAAAATACTGGACATCAACTAAATGTCTAAAAATAACCACCACTAGAAATCTCTTGGCAAATGTTTGCTAACATAAAAATTCGTGAATATGTAATTACATGAAAACACTAGAATGCTGAATTGTGGGCATGCTATTGAGAGATGGGCTTGGAGAGGTGGGCTTGATACTGAGTACACACTTAGCTATGAAACCAGGACTTGAGTGACAGCTCTATCCTTACTAGCTATGTGACCTTAGTCAAGGTAGCAATTTTTCTTAGCCTTTGATTCTGTCTTCAAAATATAGACAATAATAGCAGATACTATGTAGAGTTGTCCTGAGGATAATGTATGTGAAACATTTAACACTATACCTGGCTGGTAGCCACTATTATTATTGTCATTATCATTATCATTATTATAGAATTGGATGGGCTGTCACTGAAGGAATGGAGATCCCTAGGGCACTTGGTGATGGGATGGGGTGAGATGTGATGGGGGATATCACGGTACTTGGAAGAACACAGAATGGAGGAGATGTGGCAAGGGACAAAGAAAGATGCTGTCAGGCAAAGGAAATGCATGCTGCTTGGGAATAAAGACAATATTCTATCCATTCTATCTCCTTTCAAGAATTTCTCTACCAGGTACAGACTCTCAGTTTCCTAAGCAACTTTTTTTTTTTTTTTTTTTTTGGAACTGGGGATTCAGCCCAAGGGCATTCTACCTCTCAGTTATACCCCCAGCACTATTCTATCTTCTCACTAAGGGTCTCACTAAGTTGCCTCAAACCTGTGATCCTCCTGTCTCAGCCTCTCACATATTGGGGGTTACAGGTATGTGCCACCATGCCCAGCTTCCTAAGTTTTTTTGTTAACTAACTTCCTTCCCTTCCTGGCTTGATCTGTGATACTTTCCTAGGGAGGCTTCTAAGATAATATTTTCGGAGTAAAAAGGAAACCCAAGCCACTGAGCACTTTGTCTGAGAATCTGATAGTCTCGCCCAATAATCTGAAGCATAGGTAGAAATAGAATTCCAGCTGTTATATTTGAAAATGGAGATTGAAGGCCTGGAGAGAAGTGGGGCTGAATCAGGCCTCTGAGACTTGCCAATGGAGAGGCCTGCTGTCTTTCCCTGCAGGCATGGGGGAGATCTGACAACTTGCCTGGCTTTCTGTTGGCACTGGTAGTGCTTCTTGGAGGAGCTAGCATCCTGACCTTTATGCAGTCATCCCCAGAGCTCAGGAAGTAGGAAGGGAGATTGGAAATGCCACCAACCCTGCCCCCAGACAGAAGCCAAATGTATGATTTCCCTGAATCCAGGAATCCACGGCCCACAGGTGTTTTTTTTTTTTCTTTTCCTGCAGTGATGAGGTGCCTGGGGATCCCCACTCGTGTGATCACCAACTTTGACTCTGGTCACGACACAGACGGAAACCTGATCATAGATGAGTATTATGACAACACAGGCAGGATTTTGGAGAATAGGAAGAAGGATACCGTCTGGTAAGAGACGACCTCTCATTCTATTTCCAGGGTCACAGATTTGAGCCAAACCCCCCAAGCAGGAAGTAGGGCAGGGTTGTATCCACAGCCTCCTATTCCTTATGTCTGTCTCCCAGGGATTGGTATTTCCACACTGATGCTGGGAGACAGCCGAACAAAAAAGCCATATGAGGTTCAGAATTCTCACATCACCAGGCCCTCAGCCCTGGGCTGAGGCTTCCTCTTTACCACGTGTTTCATCTACTACTCAGCTTGTGTTCTGACCACAGGAGGCCCTGAAGTCACACCTGGAACACAAAGGCCATGAATGTGAGCCAGTAACACACGCAGGAAAAGGGCTATGAGGACCTTTCTGAGAGAGCGTGAAGGAGTTTTGACTTCCGTAGACTGGAAGCTTTCACTATTAACAAAGTCAGTAGAGCGAAAGAGGGAAACTTTTTTTGTTGTTGTTTTTGTTTTTTGTGGGTTTTTTTTTTTGTACCGAGGGATTGAATTCAGGGACATTCTATCTCTGAGTTACACCCCCATTCCCATTTTATTTTTTTAAGTTTTGAAACAGTCTCACTAAGTTGCTGAGACTAGCCTTGAACCTGTGATCCTCCTGTCTCAGCCTCCCGAGTACTAGAATTATAGGTGTGCTCCATCATGCCCAGCTAGGAAAAGTCTTTTCTAGAGGCAAGTGGAGGTTCACAGGACAAAGATTTAAAGCTGTTCTCCCACAGAGGCTTCCAGGCTTGCAGGCACTAAGTCTGTCTATCTAGCAGTTCACCTGTTCTGCCATCTTGCTCTAGAAAGAAGACAAGCAGGACAATCTCTCCCTTAGCTGCATTTAACACTGACTCTGGTTTCTCCCTCAGGAATTACCATGTGTGGAACGAGTGCTGGATGGCTCGAAAGGACCTCCCTCCTGGATACGGAGGCTGGCAGGTGCTGGACGCCACCCCTCAAGAGACCAGCAATGGTGAGGCTCTCCAGAGGGAAGATGGGACCCACTCCCACAGTACCTGCCCCTGCCCCGGCCGGCTTGCCACAAACCCCACACAGACTTTCCTGTTCTCCCTCAGGCCTCTACTGCTGCGGCCCTGCCTCTGTCAAGGCCATCAAGGAAGGGGAAGTGGACCTGAACTACGACACGCCCTTTGCATTTTCCATGGTTAATGCTGACTGCATGGCCTGGCTCGTCAATGGTGGCAAGGAGCAGAAACTTCACCAGGACACAAATACTGTTGGCAATTTTATCAGCACCAAGAGCATCCAGAGTGACGAGCGGGATGACATCACAGAGAACTACAAGTACAGAGAAGGTGCGACTGAGCAGCCCCACTCAGAGTCCACGTCCTGAGGGCCCCTTCCCCTGCCACACCCAGACAGCCAGGGCCATCTGCAGGGTAGGACCCGGGTCCACTGTCTCCTCAGCTGTTCAGTTGTGAGGTGCCAGTCGGGGTGTCCCACTGTCTCACTTCTGGTGTCTGCCATCCCCCACATTCCACAAGCAAGTGAGCTCCCTCCACCAGATGTTCACATTGATTGGAGAGCTATTCACAGGCATCCCAGAGTATGGGTTCTCTGCCCCTGCTTCCCGAAAAATCAGCCTCTCACTGAAGATGGCAGGCGACTTAGTAAACGCTCTCCTACTGATTAATTTAATTTAGTTTACTTATCTTATCGTTTAATTAATTGTGTCTTATTGAGCATTCAGAGGACTGGTCGGGCCACCAGCCAACACCCAGGCTGATGCGAGGCCAAATGTTCACTCCCACACCGCCTTGTGGGGCCAGCAGGGCCAGTAGGCACTTCTGTAATTTTGAAGCTGAGTCTTGCTGTGTTGCCTAGGCTGGGCTCAAAGGTGTGATCCTCCTGCCTCAGCCTCCTGAGTACCTGGAATTCCAGGTGTGCACCACCATGCCTGGTGTCCAGCAGTTGATTCTGAGTGAGAGCTCTGATGGAGACGTGTGTGTGTGTGGGGGGGGTGCTGGATATTGAACCCAGGGGTTGTCTACCTCTGAGCTATACCCCCAGCCCTTTTTTATTTTTTGTTTTGAAACAGGTTCTCACTATGTTGTCGAGGCTGTTCTCAAACCTGCAATCCTCCTGTCTCAGCCTCCCAAGTACTAGGATCACAGGCATGTACCACCATGCCCAGTGGGGGCTTCTTATAAAGCCAGCAGAGACAAAGGGGAGGTTAAATTGGTCAAGTATGGATGTGACTCCTGGAAATTGAGAAAAAACCTACCGCTAGATTCAACTATCAGGCGGCCAAGAAAAGATGCCCAGTGGTGAGGGCCAGAAGCAGGATGAGGGGGCAGAGCTGAGACCTGGCAGGAGCAGGATCAGAACAGAAACAAGGAAGTGTGAGTGGAAGGCCAGGAAGCTGAGCAACTGCTGGGACTACTAGTGAGCAGGGGTCTATGGTTCATCTACTCAGTCTTCTGGGCAGACACAGAGAAGCTCCAGAATCCCGCCTGGGAAGGGGATGCACAGTAAGAGCCCAATACAGAGCCAGGCATGGTGGTGCAATCCCAGTACTTGGGAGGCTGAATCAGGAGGATCACAGGTTCAAGGACAGCCTCAGCAAGTAGTGAGACTCTCATCACCTAGTGAGACCCTGTTTCAAAACAAAAAATAAAAAAGGGCTGGGGGTATAACTCAGGGGTAGAAAACTCTGGGTTCAATCCCTGGTGCTACAGAAATAAATAGAAAGAAAAAAAAAAAAAAGAGCCCAGTACAGTCAACCTTTCATACCCATAGGTTCTACATTCAAGGATTCAACCAACTATGTTTTAAAAATAGTTGGGAAAAAAGTGCATCTGTACTGAACATGTTTAGACTTTTCCCTTGTCATTATTCCTTAAACAATACAGTATAACAACCACTCACATAACATTTATGTGGCAGTGGATATTATAAATAATCTGTAGATTTTTTTTTTTTTTCGGTATTGAAGATTGAACCCAGAGGCATTCTACCTCCAAGCTACACCCCCAGCCCTATTTTTTATTCTTTATTTTGAAACAGGGTCTCACTAAGTTGAAGAAGGCCTCACTAAGTAACTGAGGCTGACTGCAAACCTGCGATCCTCCTGTCTCAGCCTCCCAAGTACTGGGATTACAAGCGTGTGCCACCACGCCCAGCTCTACAGATGATTTAAAGGAGGATATGTATAGATTATATGCAAACACTGTGCCATTTTACATAAAGGACTTGAGCTTCCATGGATTTCAGTATCTTTGGGGGTCCTGGAACCAATACCCCGCAGACATCAAGAGATGAGTGTACCGAACACAGAGACTAGTCATACCATCACACACACACACACACACACACACACACACACACACACACACCCGTCCCTGTTGACTCTGGGATTACCTTAGTGAGTGGGTCACCGTAGAAACAGATCTTGAATCCTTGGAGGATTCAAGTGGTTTGTTTATGAAGCATTCCAAGGAATTCTGCGAGGAAAGTGAGGAAGTCCACGTAGGGTGGATTATCAGGCCTGGAAAGGCAGAGCTCATTCCTGGTGGGAGCTCTGGGATGAAGAATAATGCTTTAGGATAATTATGTCCCAAATTATTTGTTGTTTATCTGGAATTCAAATTAAAGGGCCCCATGTTTTTATTTGCTAAATCTGGCAGCCTCACCATTGATTCAGTGTGATGCATAGAACCCTGTAGATTTGTTGCCCTGAGAGGCAAGGGGGATGGGGTGGCAAGCTGCTCCTTGGGGGTGTAAGTTCCCTGGCACTTCTGGCCTGCCGCATGAATGGGCTGAGCTTGTTCTTGTGGCAGAGAAAATCTCAGACAGTCACAGGGGTTACAATTTGAAAGTAAGACTCCTGGGCACTAAAATGGCAGGTGCCAAGAGGCTGTGCAAGGACACTGATGGCACTTACCACAGAGGTCCACAGGTCCCCTGTGAACTTGAGGGGATTGAGTTCTATGGCAGTAGGCCTGAGTGCCCTGCAAAGTTTTGGCTCCTTGGGCCAGCAATATTCTGTCTTCTCCCACCCAACCTGACAGGATCTGGGAGCGGAGCAGACCACAGATGCATTCAAGCTGTATCGATCGCATTGATCTGGGCCCACTCCTGGGCAAATGTTTGAAGATTCTCTTCTGCCTGGAACTGGGCTTAGAACCCCCGGAGCAAGGGCATTGAAGCAGCTTCTGCCTTAGGAGGTTGTGGCAAATGCACTGGTGGGATGGAACCAGTTCCTGGGAAAGAAAGTTCTCAGTAGAGGCAGCTTTAGGCTCCTTGGGCCAGCAATATTCTGTCTGAGGGATCATTAGGGATACATAGGGGAGTGTTTCTGTACCTCGTGCCCACAGGGCCCCCCAGGGACTGAGCAGGGAGGCCTTTCACTCCCGGAACTCTGCTTGTCTGAATGTTCTCTTTTATTAATTTATTGTTTTTACTATACTTCTTGGCCTTTCAATTTCTATGAACTAGTCTACACTTGTCAAATAATTTGCCTCTGGGACAAGAAATTACACCATACCCTGCTTTTTCTTTAATTAGAAAAATGTAACTGATATAAAAAAAACACAAAAATTATACAAATTAATGGAGTACCCTAAAATGTTTCAATACATGTATATATTGTATGATGTCTAAATCTGTTTAAAATATCTCCTCAAACTTTTATTGTTTCTTTATGATGAAAAAGTCCAATATGCTTTCTTCTAGCTTTGTGAAATATATAGTACATTATTGTTTTTTTTTTTTTTTTTTTTTTTTTGCGGTACTGGGAATTGAACTCAGGGGCATTCTACCTCCAAGCTACACCCCCAGCCCTATTTTTTATTCTTTATTTTGAAACCGGGTCTCACTAAGTTGCGGAGTGCCTCACTGACTAGCTGAGGCTGGCCGCGAACCCGGATCCTCCGGTCTCAGCCTCCCAAATGCTGGGATTACAAGCGTGCGCCACCACGCCCGGCTCAGTACATTATTGTTATCTATAGTCACCCTACCGTACAGTAGCACCACAAAGCTTCTTGCTCTTATCTAACTATAACTTAATACCGACTCATCAACCTTTTTCATCCCCCCCTTACCCATCCTTGAGTAACCGCCATTCTACTGTGAACTTCTATAAGGCCAACTTCTTTAGATTCCATATATGAGTGAAATCATACAGCACTTGTTTTTCTGTGCCTGGCTTATTTCACTTAACATAATGATCTCCAGGTCCATCCATGTTGCCACAAATGATGGGATTTCATTCTTTCTCTGGCAGAATAGTATTCCATTGTGTGTGTGTATATATATTTATATACATATAAATATATATATATATAAATAATATATATAAAACTTTTTTTTCTTGGTACTGGGGATCAAACCCAGGGGCATTCTACCTCTGAGCCACAACTCCAGCCCTTTTATGTTTTATTTTGAAACATGGTCTCCCTATAAGTTACTGAGGGTCTCGCTAAGCTGCTGAAGCTGGTCTCGAACCTATAATCCTCCTGTCTTAGCCTCGCAAGTACTGGAATTACAGGTGTGCACCACCACACCTGGCTTTATTATAATTTTAAACCTCCCCACCCCCCACAATGTGGGGAGAGGTGTTGAGGGCAGGGTGTTCAGTCAAGGCCTAACCCCTAGGTCAGCCTGGCCCACAGCTGATACTGTGTTCTACCATCCTAGGTTCTCCCCAAGAGAGGCAAGTGTTTCTGAAGGCTATGCAGAAGCTGAAGACTAAAAGGCCCCAAGGCCACTACCAAGCTGATTCACCATCCTGCAGGCCCATGCCACCAAACCAAACCAGCCCTCGGAGTCTGGATACACCTTCCCTTCGACCCAGTGATGTTGTCCAGGTCTTCCTGAAATTCAAGCTACTAGACCCACCCAACATGGGCCAGGACATAAACTTTGTCCTGCTGGCTGTCAACATGTCACCCCAGTTCAAGGATCTCAAAGTGAACCTGAGTGCCCAGTCCCTGCTGCATGATGGCAGCCCCCTGTCCCCATTCTGGCAGGACACAGCATTTATCACACTGTCTCCTGGAGAAGGTATGAACTCTGGACGTAGGCATGGGACACGCTGTGTGCACAGTCTGTTATGTCACCACCCAGGGGTCAAGCCAGCCAATAGGGATCTGAGGGACGACTCCCAGGACACCTCCAGTGAAGATTCCCCCTCCTCCTCTTCTCTCCTTCCCTTTCTTCTTCCTTCCCTTTTTCCCTCTCCGTGTGTGTGTGTGTGTGTGTGTGTGTGTGTGTGTGTGTGTGTTACTAGGGATTGAACCCAGAGGAGTTCTACCTCTGAACTATTTTTGAAGTAAGGCCTCACTAAGTTGCTGAGGCTAGCCATGAATCTGTGATCCTCCTGTCTCAGCCTCCCAAGTACTGGGACTACAGGTGTGATCTCTCTCCCTCCTTTTTTCTCCTTCTTCTTCTCTCCTGTCCCTCTTACTACCTCCAAGGAAAGTAGACAATTTAGTGAGAAAAGCCTGAACTCTGGAGTCATCTAGATATTGGTCAGAGCTTTAGTGTTGCTATTTCCTAGCAGAATGACTTTAGGCAATCTCTCTTAACCTCAGTTTCCCTTGAATGCTAGTGCCTGCTTCAGCAGGACTTGGTAGGTATTGGTTCCCTCTTCTCCATGGAAGAACTACCAGATCCAACCCAGGTCCAGCTGATTTTCTCAGCTACTCTCACTTCATCCTTGTTCTCTCCCTAGCAAAGAACTTCCCCTGCAAAATCCTCTATTCCCAGTACAGCCAGTACCTGTCATCAGACAAGCTAATCCGCGTCAGTGCCCTGGGTGAAGAGAAGAGCAGTCCTGAGAAAATCCTGGTGAACAAGATCATCACCTTGACTTACCCAGGCATCATGATTAATGTAGGCAAGAGCCCTGCGAATGACCTGGGGATCCCTGGGCTCTGGCTGGGAGGGGAAGGAGCCCTCTGAGAGGGTAGCTGGGGCTGCTCAGGAGAACAGCCCCTCCTTTCCTTTGCCTCTTCTAAGAGGTCTTTACCCCCGTGTACAACTAGATCCCTTGTGAGTGAATCCTTAGCAGGGCCCAGGGACTGTCAGAGAGATCTTCTCTGGTGCCACCTCCTTTGCTTGGCCTTCCTGAGGTCAACATGGAAACAGAGCCCAGATGGGAGAGGGTCACTTGGGGAGAAGAGCCCTACCTCAGGGTTGGCTTAGATCTGATTTGCCGTTTCCTGGTTGCACATCCTTGGGCAAACCCCTAGGCTGCTTCTTCTTTAACAATCAAAAGACAGGATTAGATTAAAGAGCCTCTGAGGCCCCCTCTGCTCTGCCATGCTGCAGTCTTTGGAGTGGGAAGTTAGGCATCCTTTCCTCTAATACTGTCTCCCCAAGGCCAGCCTGCTTTCTGGGCCCCACCAAGTGAGCCCATGGAGCCCCTGGTGGGGCAACTCAAAGATAGGTTGGAACTTGGGCTTATGCTGCATCTTAGCAAAGGACCAATACATGGTTAGAGAAGTGGCAAGACAAAGGAAAGGACCTTGAGTCTCTAGGGGTAGCAAATTGTGAGAAAGCAAACATATGGGGAAACTCATGGTAGTAAGGGCTAGTTAATAAAGATTCCTCTGGTGCCTTCTTCAGGATGATAAGGGTTTAAAGTTGTCTCAGGGATTAACCATTGTCCTTCCTGGTGGAGGTTAGGGACTTTTGTAAATGTATGTCCTGCTTTTAGGTAACTAGAAGGAGGCTAGAGAATGTTTCTGTGCTTCTGAAAGAAGTCCTAATGCCAAAGTGGCATATTTTGGGGTGACATGTTGTATTCCTCTACAAAATAGTGCTACTCATAAGTGTTGAGTGAATAGGGGAATGGGGACTAACTCTGTGCTTTGGGTCTCTGTTTAGGTTCTAGGCGGAGCCACTGTGAACCAGCCACTCTCCATACAGGTGACATTTTCAAATCCCCTCTCAGAGCCAGTTCAGGACTGTGTTCTGACCTTGGAAGGAAGTGGCCTCTTTAAGAAGCAGCAGAGAGTCCTGTAAGTGCTGAGGGTGCTCGGCCTCGTCTTTCATTTGATCCTGGGAGTAGCATTGTCCTTTCTGAATTCAAGCTCTCAGGACACTGGAGAAGGGAGAGACAGGGAAATGGAGTGGAAAGGGCTTTGGGGTTTGTAATTGTAATGCTTATGGGTTTCTCTAATATTCTCCATTCTCTGTTGCAGCATCGGAGTCCTCAAACCCCAAGACAAAGTCAGAATCACTCTGAAGACTGTCCCCTTCAAGAGTGGCCAAAGACAGATCCAAGCTAATCTGAGAAGCAACAAATTTAAGGACATCAAGGGTTACAGGAATGTGTATGTAGACTTTGGGTTATGAATTCTGGGACAATGAGCTAGACATATGGATTTTAAATGCCAGGAAAAGGAGCAAGTTCGAATGCAAGTTGTGCCTTTCTCCAGCATCAAAGGCTCCCCCAGGCTCTGACATCAGCAACAGGGGAGATGCTGATCATGGAAGTTTCCCAGAGCCATTTGCACAGCTCACCAAGACTGTTCAGGTCCCAGGATGTCCCATACAGAAATGTGATTTGGCACAGAGGTTAGGGGATACTGGTTGGACTTGGCCATGACTTACTACCCCTCAGACATCAAGGAAAGAAGACTGTCTGAGCAGCTCCCTATTGATTTGTTGTTGCAATGGCTAATTCCTTGGTACCAATAAACCTCAGTCCTTGCTCTCATCTCCTTTGCCCCAGGAAGTCATCACTTACCCTGCTCCCTGGTTGCTGGGAATGTCCTATTGTTTCAATGCCCAAGTCCATTCACTCATTTGAGACTTATTGAGTGTCTAGTGTATGCCAGCCCTATTCTGAGTGTAGGGACAAGATAATAACTTCCTGCCATCATGGAGCTTACATTCTAGTGGAGGCAGGGAAAACAGACAATAAACATGTCAACAGATGATGTATATTGACACACCATGATCCAGTTTGAAAAGCAAAAACAAGGCTGAGGTAGGAGGATTGCAAATTTAAGACCAGTCTGGGCAACTTAGCGAGACACTATCTCAAAATCTAAAAAATTAAAAAAGGGCTAGGGTTAGCCAGGCATGGTGGCACACGATTGTAATCCCAGTACTTGGAAGGCTGAGACTGGAGAATCTGAGTTCACGGACAGCCTCAGCTACCTAGTGAGGCCCTCCACAACTTAGTGAGACCCTGTCTCAAAATAAAGAATAAAAATAGGGTTAGAGTATAGCTCAAAGGTAAAATGCCTCTGGGCTCAATCCCCAGTACCACAAAAAAGGGGGGCATAGGGTTGTAGTTCAGTGGTAGAGCACTTGCCTCATATGTGTGAGACTCTACATTCAATCCCCAACAATGCATGAAAAAGAAAAGAAGAGAAAAAAGAGTAAAAACCTCTCCTCTGTTGATGTATCTACATACATCTACCATGTTTGTGTCTTAGAAAAAAATCCAGGAGACCTCTCACCCTTGGCCTTCCTTGAATCCCTTCCCATATGGCATTCAGGACGCTCCCTCAGTCCTCAGAGTCCACAAGTACATTATGGCCCTGGAAGGCCTTGGGTTGGCTGAGTTCAGGAAATAAACCAACTGAAAAATGCAATGAGGTAGATTTTTTTTTCATTCCTGGGAATCAGGACTTTGCCCTTGGTAGGCAAACACTTTACCACTGAGCTATATCCCCAGCCCTTTAAAAAAATTTTTTTTTAAATTTTGATACAGGATCTCCCTAAGTTGCCCACACTGCCCTCAAACTTGTGATCCCCCTACTCTGGGTAGCTGGGATTACAGGCATGTTCCACCATACCCAGCTATGAGGTTGATTTGGGGTGGGAATGAAGAATCCACAGTTTTCTATTGGTTGTGGCTTGTGTTATGGTCATGCAAACTCTACCATTCTGGGTCCTACTAAGCACAAAGCAATGCCAGCCATCCTCTCCTCCCAGACGTACCTGCTTTCTCATGGCGCCAGGCAAAGTTCTGCACCAAGAAAGGCAAGAAGCACCTGCCCTCCAGCCACTGGCTACGTGACTGAGACAGCTGTCCTATTCAATGCATAAAGAAGTTAATGACTTCCATTATATGTAAACAAAAGGGTCAATGCAGTTAATCAGAAGAGAGAAAAGGTGTGGTGGAAATTTCATAGTAGGTTGATTGTCCTGTTAGACAGTCGGCTGAGCACGAGGAGCTGCTGGCACTGAGCTGGAAATAACCTACAATTACTTTATCCTATAATTATTACATGGCAATAATGAGAAACCATTTAAGGAAAACATTGTAGAGAGGCACATCTTACAGAGACAATGACTTTTGAAGTTCTTGGAGACTTTAGCCACCGCACCCTCAGTCACTCAACAAATATTTACTGAGTTTCTTCTAGAGGCCAGACCCTGAGCTGGGTAGGAACTGAGGACACAAGAAGGACCAGGGCTTGAACTCAGGTTGCTCAAGTGTAAACATGTGGAGAAAGAAAAATAAACAAGAGATGATAACACTGAGTGATGAGAACCACCATTGGGGTAACCATGGATGTTGTGGGAACACAAGGAAGGCCAACCAATTCAGTCTTGGGATTATGAATCAAGGAAGGCTTCCTAGAGGAAGTGGCATTTAGACTAGGAGTTGGTCAAATACAGATTCGGGATTAGAAGGAGACAGGGTGGAGTAAAGCAGCCAGGAGCTGTAAGTCACTCGATGATGGGACATCAGAGTGGGAAAAGCAAGTAGCAGAAAAAGAAATGAGGCAACAGGTAGGTGGTGAAGAGCTTTGGTGCAGTTGGAGGAGTTGGAACCGCTGTCATCTTCAGGCACATGTTTCCTGTAAGCCTCGGATCAGTCACCACTGCTATGTCAGTGCTCAGAGGGGATTCTGCTTCGCAGAGCTGAGCAGACCTGTGTGATCTAAGAAGCATTTAAACTACAAATAGTTCTTCACTCTTGTCACCATAGGACTTTGCAAGTCTCATCATAGTCGTGTTAGATGGCTAGATAGAAATGAGCAGGTCAGGGCAAGATTGGGATAGACCTCCTGAGGGAAAGCTATGAGCTGGCTATGTATTGACACCCCCTCCCCCACATTTCTCTTAGGCACTGATGGGAAAGTTTCCAACATGGCAAGAACAACACAGACAGACAAACTAAGCTGTAGCCCAAAGAGATAGTGACCCCTCCAAATGCACGTGCATGAGGGGAAGAATTCCAGACTGAATAAAGTTGCCCACAGGGGAGACTTGCAGACATTTTCCATTTCAAAAATCAGTGCACTCCAGACCCTTTCCCTGGAATGCAACCCCTTCATCATGGCCTCCTTTTACACTGTGCCCCCACTTCCTAAATAAATCTCTTATATCCCCTACTCATGCTTTCCATTTGAAGTCTTTCTCTTGGAAGAAGTAAGAATTGAGGAAGAGATTACCATCCTGTAAAAGTCACTGCATTGCGTTACAGCCTTCCTTGACTGCAACGGTTGTTTTTCATCCATTCAGTAACACTCGAGTGCTTTTATGCTGAAGCTTCTAGACTCCCAAGGAATAGAGCAGTTAACAGGGAAAATAAGGTCCTCCCTAACCCATCCTAGTCCCTGACCCCAGCGGAGCACAGTGTAATTTTCTTCTTACAACCCATTATAGCTCTGTGTATAAAGGAGCCCTGTAAAGCATTTTTGAAGGAATTCCTTTTTCCTCATTGTATGTGGTGTTGATGAATCTGTTAGTGGAGATGCTCTGCTGGTGGGCATGTGACTTTCACTGAACCAGACTCTTGACTCAGGACTTTGACTGCAGAGTAGAGTGAGCCAGAGAAGAGAGAATCCATAGCCCATCCTTCCCAGCTGCAAAGACCCAGAGAAAGAGCAGCCCTCCCTTCTGTTCCTCCTACCTAGACCCCTGAGCCCAGATTCCACCTTCTCCCAGTTTTGAGCCTGGTTCTCATTTTTCCCCTTTGTCTAGTAGCCCCCTCATCCTCTGGCTTTTTTGTCTAAGTTGACTAAAGATGGTTTGGGTTGCTTGCAAAGTACCTTATCTGGTTCAGAGAGGTGAGGTGACTTGTTACTTGTTTAAGATCTGTTTGGCTGTGTGGAAAGGCCAAGCAACAGGAGAAACTAAACTGTTTCCCAGTCCCTCTTCCTCCTTTGGTCTCTGGGCCCTGCAAGGCCCATCACCTGGATTTTCTCCATCACCATCTGCGCACTCACCAACAGACCAAGCGACCAAGGTGCAGCAGGTACCACCTCTCTACCTATCCCTGAAGCCTGACTTTCTAGTATCCAAGAAGCAATTGGTGCCGGCTTTGGACCTGCTGCTGAGGCTGTCCTTGAACCTTCAATCCTCCTGTCTCAGCCTCCCAAGTACTGGGATTACAGGCATAATCCCTTTTTTACCCTTCTAAATGATTTCCCCTATTTTATTGAGTGTGGTATTTTATTTATTTTTTTGTTACTTTTTAAAAATTTTATGGCACTGGGGATTGAACCCAGGGGCATTCTACCTCCAAGCTATACCCTAAATTTTTTGTTTTGAAACAGGGTCTCACTAGGTTGCTGAGAGTCTTGCTACATTGCTGAGGCTGACCTTGAACTTATGATCCCCATGTCTCAGCCTCCCAAGTACTGAGATTACAGGCATGCGTCACCATGCCCAGTTTGAGTGTGGTATTTTAAAAATGCAAATCTGTTTGTGACACTCATTTGCTTAAAATATCATCCAATGGCTTCACTTGGCTCTGAAAATAAAACCCAAAGTCCTTGACTCAACTCTGCAAGATTTAACCCTTTCATTAGCCTTCTTTCCATTGTTCCTGCCTTAGATCTTTCGCACATGCTGATTTCTTTTTCCCACTTCACCCACCCATTGCCTAGCCAACTTCTAATTCTTTCTGGAATGAAGCAGTATATTCACTGCTTTATTAATTCATTCATTAAAATAAATGGGTTTTTTTTTCCTTGCTTAAATATCACTTCCTTGGGGAAGCTGACCTTGACCTTCACTCCTGAGTTTGAGGCCTCAGAACTTCTTTTTTATAACACTGAGCACAAGGGCAGGTGAGTAGCTAATAGTGTAGGCACTTAGTACTGTCTCCCCCTGCTGGAATATAAGCTCCTTGGTGGCAGAGACACACCTGTCTAATTTACCACTGTATTATCAGTGCCTATTACAGTTCCTGGTGCACGACTGTGCTTATTAAATGTTTGTTTCACAAACAAATAAATGAATCCTTATTGGGTACACACCTGCTGATTGGTTATTTTGCTGATGGTGAGGAAATTGAAAGGTGTGAGTGCTGTAGGAAGCAGAAAGAACCTTCTGGTCACCCCTCCCCCCTCCTCCTTACATCTTCCACTCACATTTTCCCAGCTAAACCAAAACATCATGGACTCCTCCAAAAGCACCCAGTGGAAATAATGCCAGAGACTAGATGTTTGTGAAGCTCTCGTGGGCATTGTACAAGAAGAGGAGAGTCTCAGCTTTAGTTCTAGAAGCAGAACAAACCCCCAAAAGGGGACCTGTTGCCCTCCCAGGTAGGAGGCTTTTAGTGGTAAAATAGTTCTTTTTAGCCAGCCTTGCAAGTTTTTGTTATTTTTTTGATATTAATACATAAATATATGCTCATGATCCAAAGATACAAAAAGGTGAAAAGAGGCTTGCCTCTAGGCACTGAATTTCTCTAGCCAGAAGCAGTAAATTTTCAGAATTGCGTTCTCTATGATGTCAAATCTAGAATCATAGATCTCTATGACGCCTTATCCAAGATTATTATCTGCCTTTTTATTTGCCCAAGTCTTCTTTTATGTCCATTAATAGAATTTCAAAGGGTTTGTTTTTCCCTGACATCCCTTGCACATTTCCTAAGTTTATTTCTAGATATTTCATCTTTCCTGGTTGCTAACTATGTAAGTTGGGTCTTCAATTACATTTTCTCTTTTTTTTTTTTTTTTAGTGAAAACTAGTTTTATTTTAAAATTAAGTGCATAGCACTCATCTAATTCCATTGGTGTAGACTTTAGCACCATACTCACTATTTGCAATTAATATCATAACAGATACATTTTGGTTTGCAGTCTGTACTTGAGTAGTGTTTATTTAGTGGGTTTTGGTAAAGCCCTTTGTACGTATCATTGATCTCTTCACAATACACACTTAATGGGGGTAATCTAAAAAAAAAACAACAACAAAAAACAGAAACAAAAACAAAAAAATTTTAAAGACTAATCCATAAATTAAAACAAAACCCACACAACTCCCCACCCCCAAAAGCTAATAGCTGTGAAATGCATTTATATTGAAACCTAATTTTTTGTGTTTTGGTTGTTTTTGGTGTTTGTTTGTTTGTGAAACTGAGGATTGAACCCAGGGTCATTCTACCTCCAAGCCCTACCCCCAGCCCTATTTTTTTTCTTTATTTTGAAACAGAGTCTCACTAAGTTGGGGAGGACCTCATTAAGTAGCTGAGGTTGGGTGCAAACCTGCAATCCTCCTGTCTCAGTCTCCCAAGTACTAGGATTACAAGCATGTGCCACCATGCCCAGCTTATATTGAAACTGAATGTTTTAAAAATAGTTCTGGTTCTTCAACCACCCCACCCTACCTGGGGTATGCAGCAATAGTAGTCAATTATTTTATTCTATACCCCCAAAGATTAATCCAGTGTTCTTTAACTTTTTAAAATATAAATTGGGAAAGTGTTAGTAAGCTTTTCAAAAGGCATATTTTTCTATAACCAGAATGACATATAAACCAATAAATAAATGCATTTAACAAGACATTAAATGACCACAGGCACTGGTTCTTGTTTCAAGTCAGGAACTCTATCCCAATATCTTACATTCATAGCATTACTGAGGTAGTTAAAATACTGAAAGTTGGATTTCAGGTTGCTGGGTTCTATTTGTGAATGTAAAAGTTATATTATCTTCTGAACTTACTTTCACCCAAATAATTCAAGTTTTCATAAGGTAAGAACTACTAACTGGCTATTCATTGTAGGTACAAAAATTATTGGATTGGTCACTATAACTTTGGTACTAGCCAACCTACTAAGTTATCTCACCTTTATCATCATTTCTAGTAGATTCATGTTTTCCAGATAAAAATAATGTTATTTTCACCTGGGTGTGGTGACGCATGCTTGTAATCCCAGTACTTGGGAGGCTAAATCAGGAGGATTGAAGGTTTAAGGACAGTCTCAGCCCCTTAGAGAGACCCTCAGCAACTTACCAAGACCCTGTTTCAAAATAAAAAATAAAAGAACCAGGGGAGGCCGGGTGTGGTGGTGCATGCTTGTAATCCCAGCATTTGGGAGGCTGAGACTGGAGGATCCGGGTTCCCAGCCAGCCTCACCTACTTAGTGAAGCCTTCTGCAACTTAGTGATACCCTGTTTCTAAATAAAGAATAAAAAATAGGGCTTAGGCTGTAGCTCGGAGGTAGAATAGGGGTATGGCTCAGAGGTAGAATGACCTTGAAGTCAGTCCCTAGTACTACTACTATTACTATTACTACTACTACTATTAATAATAATAATAATATTATTAATAATAATAATAATAATAATAATAACATCTTCGTATAACAAAAATAACTTGTTCCATTTTATGAAGAATCATTTTTGGCAGGGAGTAGGAAGACAGCTATTTCATTTTTATGTAAGGTTCTTCAAATAGGTAACAGTTTAAGGTTTTGAAAGCCTAAATGGATAAACAACAGAAAAACCACCTTTCTACCCTATCCCCCAGCTGCCCTGCCCACAGGTAGCCAGTGTTTTTTGTATTTGTTTTATATACATCTATAGGCACCTCACACATATGTAACAAGCATAGCTGCCCCTGATCACACTTCCGGTAACATCGTTTCAGAAGCCCAGGCAAAGCTGGGATCTAGAAGGCCAATGAGGGCCAGATACCAGATCCTTTCCTGTGTCTTTTATCTTCAGTGACTATACAAGGAGAAAATGGAAAGACCCAGGCATGAGTCCCAAGACAATTTTAAACCTTCCCTAAGGAGGTAAGGTTATGATAAGTTGGTAAGGTGTCCCTAGCCAGGTAGTCTTAGAAAAGCTGAGGCCCTGACTTCTGCTTTTAGGACATCATTTTTCCAACAGACTCTCCCTCCTTATCTCTTTCACGCATGAATTTCAGACCCACATGTTCTCTCTTTACATTATCAAGACAGCCCATGAACACGTAGCAACGTACAGCCCTATCATGTTTACAGCCTGAGGTTTGGAGTTGGATATGGGCCTCCTGTTTGCGGAGTCACCTCTCCTGGGGTCTTCCAGTATTGTCCAGATAACATCTCCAAGAGACTCTTAAAGCCACTGAAAAACAGCTTTAGAGGTTTCTTTGGAGATTTTCCTACTGGCTGTTCTTCCTGCTAGCATCTCTTACTCCAGGCCCGACAATCATCCCCCTGCCTGGGCCTCCTGGCACAAGAGATACAACTTAAAGAGGGTTCCTCCCCGAATCTGGTCCAGGAGATACCAGCAGGGAGGGTGTAAGAGAGAGGAAACCTGTCAGGGAGCTCACCAGAAGAGTGGCAAGAAATTTTGCTATTTACCAATTCTGAAGCCAACACAAGTACTCCATCATTTTCTGTCTGGAAGGCTCAGAGAGGGAGACCAGAAGCAATAATTCAAGACAGGCATTTCCAGTGCTCAAGGGGAAAAAGGTGACCTGCATTCATGGGACAAGGTGAGCCAAGCCAGCTCTCCACAGGGCTTCCTGAACTCTTTAGCTCCTCCGTCCCTACGTGCTTTTGTTAAGGGACATAGAATGGTGATGGTGCCAGGGCTGTGGGGTGGGGGATTATTGGGTGCTGGGGGAGGGGGATGGTGGTGTGGCTATGAAGGGATGATGGAGTGGTGATTGGTGGTAAGTTAGAGGTCATAGTTGTGGTGGTGATGGTGAGATGGGATGCTGGTAACATGGATTTAGATTCTAATCTCAGAACCATGATAATATATATGCCTGTTCACCTGAGAAAGCAGGAAGATGTCATAGCCTCAAAATCCAATGGAAGCAAAGGGGAGGTAGGAGTCAGGAAATCTCACTAAAAGGGGCAGCGGCAGACACTGAGCAAGAAACCAGGCAGATCTGGAGGGTGCAGAAACTTGAGGGGCCTCTCCATGGCTCTGTGAGATGTGGGCCTGAGGCCCCTGTGGCACATCTGAGAAACTCTCCTCACCACTGACTAAATGTTCTCACCTGTTCACTGACTAAGCGAACAATGACTGGATAATTATGTTCAACACACTTCTGGGCAGGGGGTACAGATATGGAAAACACTAGCTCAGGAAGCTCTTGGTGACAGGGGCAGCAGAGAGCTAAGCAGTTGATGGCTATGATGTTAAGTAGGTGCTGGGAAGAATGGAAGAGAGGACTGTGAGGGCTCAGACACTGACCTCGCCTGGAGAAGCCAGCAGAGGCTTTATAGGCAGGTGCCTTTGGATCCTGAACATGAGTAGACACCTGTCAAGTAAAAGGCAGAGGGAGCCTTCCAGACAGAACCACAGTCCAAGTGGATTCTGAAGAGTGGCTCTTGCTAACACTGGGGCCATTGTGTGGATTCACATATGCCAAGGCTCAAATCACATGACTGCTCCCCATTCCACTGTCACAACTCAACCAGTCTACAGAGCCGGGCTCATCTTGGACCCCAGCATCAGTTTTGTGCAAGCAGAGGGGAACCATTTCAGGTTTCTGAGTGACGCTGTATTTCAATTTACAAATCCCAGCCTTGCTGTGGCTATTTTATTTACTATGATGGCCTGACTGACAAACTGGTAGACAACCCCTTGGATACCTAGGGGCACCAGGATCAGACATGCAGGGACATTCTTTTTCTCCTCCACACACTTTCACGTTTCTTCATACTCAACAATGTCAGCTCTTTCCTCTAATTTTCTATCATTGGCATCTTCTATCAACTCCATCCCTAATGAAATGAAGAGTAAAGAAGGTGAGCTATTTTCCTTTCTTTCTTTCTCCTTCCTCTCTGGTCTTGAGCTCCACAGGCTTAAGCCTGGGAGCCTTAAGATCACTTCTCTGAAGCAGGTTAGACAGTACTTCCCACCTGCAAGCAACAGCGATGGCTTCTCCCTCCCAGCAGCTGAGCCCATGCAACCTGCCAGCTGCCTTTCAGACCAAAGAGACTCCCCAGGGCCTTCTTCCATCAAAGGAATGAAAAGTACACAACTTCTTGGCTAGTGAGGAACTAACCCCCCCCCCCACTATTGTGCTTTATCTTGGGCTTGCTGAGCATATTTTTTTTTTTACCTCTGATCCTTGTCCCCCACCCCAACCTCCACCCTGATACAATAAGAATTGACAGATAGACTGTCATGATGCTCTTGGGCCACCCCCTTGTAGAGTTTTTCTGGATTGCATGGTGCTGTACCATGAGTTTGATGAGCCCTTAGGTCAAAGAGCACACATGATCTCAGGAGAGCTGGTTCCACTCTCAGCCTCATCTATAAGACAAGAGAATTGGACTCAGCAACCTCAAAACGAGTTCTAAAAATTACCTGATTATGTTATAAGAAAAAATGAATGGAGATGAGCAAGATTCTGGGTTTTATCCATTGCTTGGAACTGGGACCAGAAAAAGGGATCAACAATGAGAACAAACACTGCTCTCTATAATAAGAGTAAAAACAAGTTCCATTTAATGGGATTTTAATATGTGCCTGACACTGTACTATGTGTATTATATATATGATCTCATTTAATCCCCACAGCTCTGGAAGGAGGGATGGTTATTTTAAGGAAAAGGAAGCTGAAGCTCAGAGTGCTTCTATTACTTTCCTGAGGCTGCACAGCTCTATAAATCGAGCCAAGAACTTGAACTCTGGTCTTCCTGACTTCAGAATCTCTGCTTTTACTTATATTGTCACATTTACCTAGTACCCAAGGATTTTTATCTTTTCCATGACAGTGCTGGGTATCAAGAACTGTGACTTCCAGGTAACAAAAAACAACAAGGAGCACCACACCAATGCCATCAGCTCCCGGCACCTCATTGTGCGGAGGGGGCAGCCCTTCACCATCACCCTGCACTTTTGTGCCCCAGTCGACAGATTTCTGCCTGCCCTGAAGAAGGTGGCTCTCATTGCACAAACTGGTAAGTGGAACAGGCCTAGACCCCTTTGGCAGCAGGACTGGGGGAGGGGGTTCTCTCTCTAGCACCCCATCAGGAAACCAAGGAGCAAATGGCCCTTAGTGCAGCTGGGCCTCGAGAAGCCCTACCCACATGGCAGAGCTACTGTGACAATCCCACAAGATGAGGTGCATAAGAACCGTTATTCAGCCAGATGTGGTAGTACACAATTATAATCCCAGTATTAAGGAGGCTGAGACAGGAGGATCACAGGTTCGTGGCCAGCCTCAGCAACACGAGGCCCTCCACAATTTAGTGAGACACTGTTTCAAAATAAATAATAAAATAGGACTGGAGGTATAGTTCAGAGGTAGAATGCCCCTGGGCTCAATCCCCAGCACCACAAAACAAATAACACAAAAAAACTGTTATTTATCCCAGCATCATCACTAAGGGGTTTCTTTTGTTTGTAAATAGGTCCATTTATATAGCTTGAATGATATCTAAGTCAGGATAACTATAATAACTAACTGCCAGTTTTTTATTCAATCTGTACTACATGTCCAATATTGAACCTAGTTCTTCATATGCAATATCTCATTTAGAAATCCTCCTTTTTTTTTTTTTTCTTGGTGCTAGGAATTGAACCCAAGAGCTACACCCAGCCCTTTTTATTTTTATTTTGAAACAAAGTTGGTGAGGCTGGCCTCTAATACTTGCTCCTCCTGTCTCAGCCTCCTGAGTACAGGGATTCTAGGTGTGCGCTACCATGCCCAGTGCAATATCTCCTTTAGTTCTCACATTGGCCCTATGAAGCAAGTACAGTCATCTCTCCATATCCATGAGTTCTGTATCCTTAGATTCAATCAACCACAGACGGAAATTCTAGTGGAGGCACTGGAGAGGGAGGGAGGTTGTGTCTGTATTAAACACGTACAATATTTTTTCTTACCACTATTCCTTAAATAATATAACACAATGCCTATTTACATAGCATTTACATTATATACGGCACTATTAGTAATCTAGAGATAATTTAAAGTTTACAGGGAATGTATCTAGGTTATATGCAAATACTGTGCCATCTTATACAAGAAACTTGAGCATCTTCAGATTTTGGTATCTGCAGAAGGTCCTGGGACAATTCCCCGACAGGTACCAAGGGTTGACCATCCTGTTATTATAGCCATATTATAGACTGAGAACCTTTCGTAGATGTAGGTTCATGAGCGCTGGGACCTGTCCTCTCCCATCACCCTTCATGGCCCCTCATTGCTGAACAGGCCTCTTTCATTCTCCTCCAAAGCCCATTTTCACCTCCTCTATCTTTGTAATACCCTTTCATTCTTCTGAGTTGTGACCAAGAAGTCCAAATGACTGAATCATCACTGTGTGATTGCAGGAGAGCAGCCTTCCAGGACCACCAGAACTCTAGCCACATTCCCGATTTCCTCTCTGGGGGACCGCAAATGGTGGAGTGCAGTGGTGAAGGAGAGAGATGACCTGTTCTGGACCATCTCTGTGACCACACCCATGGATGCTGTCATTGGCCACTACTCACTTCTGCTACAGGTCTCAGGCAGGAAGCAATACCTCTTGGGCCAGTTCACAGTGCTCTTTAACCCATGGAATAGAGGTGAGTCTGGACCCAGGCCAGCCTGGGCTGCACAGGGATCGAGGCACTGGCTCTGGGGCACAGCTCTGGCAGGGAACACTTGCCCCAGGCCCTGTGGGCAGCCCCCTCAATCACTGCAGGTGCCTTCTCAGATCCTGTGTCCTGTCTTGGTGTCACCCCTGGCAGCATTTCCCACTGAAACTCTGGCACTAGCTCAGGCTATTTTGATCACAGGAGTTGAGGCTCACTGAGATGACCCTAGGAAGGCTCCCCTTTATTGTAACAGTACCCAGGCAAGAATTTAAAAGGCTGCAGGGAGGAGGTGGCCCACAGGATGGGCTTCTCTCTCTCCTGTTTCTTTAGTCTGTCCCTACAGTGTTGTTGAGTTTTGTGAGACAAGAGCTTATATAATTTGAAGGGTTCTCTTTAAGAAAAATAATAGAAAACTTTGAATTATTAATTCCTCCATGAAGGCAGTCTGTTAGAGAGGGTTCCCAACTTCAGCTTCACAGTAAATATGCCCACTTTTGCTTTGCTTCTCTCCACTTGTTTGTTCTGTTCTTAAGACAGATTGCAGGGTCCTCTACACATTGACTGTCCAAATATCTGACTGGAGCTTAGCCAGCCCATGGGTGGGCTCCTCTGGGGTTGGTAGCCACCTCTGGCAACACTCAGCCCTAGCTGAGGCTGGGGCTATTTCATCTAGAAAAGGCCATGGACAAGGTTGATTGGCCCAAATCAGGACCCAGTGGGACATCTTCTCTTCCTTCCCATTCTGAAGTCTGAGTATGTCCTTGCTTTTTCATTAATTAATTCATTAATTAAAAAATTTTTTTGTGGCACTGGGGATGGAACCCAGGGGCACTCTACTTCTGAGCTACACTTCCAGCCCCATTTTTTCATTCTTTATTTTGAAACAGGGTCTCACTAAGTTGTGGAAGGCCTCACTAAGTAACCGAGGCTGGCCGTGAACCTGGATCCTCCGGTCTCAGCTTCCCAAGTACTGGGATTACAAGCATGTGCCACCATGCCCAGACCATAATTAATTAATTTTAGTTAATTAACTTTAATTAATTAATTGTGGTACTGGGGGCTTGAACCCAAAGGTGTTCTATCTCTGAGCTACACCCCAAACCTTATTTTATTTTTTAATTTGAAACAAGGTCTGGCTAAATTACTGAGGCTGGCCTCAAATCTGTGATCCTTCTATCTCAGCCTCCCAAATACTGAGTTTACAGGCCACGAAGCCCAGCTTGTCTTTCCTTTTTAAATCTACCACACCCACCTCAATCCTGTGTGCTCCCAGAAGGGTTGATTTGGAGGATGGAAAATAGTTCCTCTAGGCTTTCCTGTCCCTGAGATAGCAGAGATTGAAAGGTCTTTTGCCTTTCAATAGTTTCACAGCCTGCCTGAGGACACCCCTTTACTAAGCAGGGCTGGGAAATCAGAGAATACATGGGGAAGTAAAATAATGTTTTCTGGTTTCTACAACCCCGTGCCTGGACCCCAGTTCCTGACTGTCTTTCTCTGGTACTTGAAGTCCAGTGTTTGTTCATATTCATTCATTTTCCTTCTCCTTTCTTCTCTTCTCTTCTCTCTTTCTCCCCCCCTTCCCCCCCCCCTGCTTCTTTTGTCCAGGGTGAGGGTTTGCTAATCCCCACCCCCTACCTCAGGTGGCCCTGCCTGACCTCAGCTCAGGCCCTTCATTGCTGCTCCAAAAGGGAAGGCAGGTGGAACAAGAGATGGGAACTTGTGCTCATTCAGGTGTCCTTTACTCTGTGGGCTGGTGTAGACTCTAGCCCACTGACTCAGAGTCCAAGTCCAAAGCTAAGGCCTGGAAGCCAGGGGTAAAGACCCAGCAAAGTTGGTTGTAGGACAGTGCTAGGTTCAGAGGAAACCTACAGTCTTAACTCCAGTGCCAACATCTTGCCTTTGTGCTTGCCTTTGTAAGGACCTGCTCAGGGAAGACCTCCCATGCCAGTGTGTGTGGAAGTGTCTATCTAGGCAAGGGTGAGTCATTGACTCTGCTCCTCTGAGATTGATTAAGAGAGGTTCAGAGATTCTCTGGCATCTCAGCTTTAGCATACTTGGAGATGGGGCTCTCTGGGATTCAAAAGAAAATAGAGAGCTAGGTGTGGTGGCACATGCTTGCAATCCCAGTATTTGGAAGGCTGATACAGGAGAATCACAGGTTCACAGCCAGCCTCAGCTACTTAGTGAGGCCCTCAACAACTTAGTGAGACCCTGTTTCAAAATAAAGAATAAAAAATAGGGCTGGGTGGGGGGTGTCTCAGAGGTAGAATGCCCCTAGGTTCAATCCCCAGTTCCTTAAAAAAAAAAAAAAAAAAAAAAAAAGGAAATTGAATTCCAGGTATGGTCACACATGCCTGTAATCCCAGTACTTGGGAAGCTGAGACAGGAGGATCACAGGTTGGAGGCCAGCCTCAGCAACTTAGTGAGACCCTGTTTCCAAATAAAATAGGGCTGGGGGTATAGCTTAAAGGTAGAATACCCCTAAGTTCAATTCCCAGAACCAAAAAAAAATTTGAGCATTATTTGATGGAAGTCAGGCATGAACTTTAAAATGGGAGGCTGTACCCCAGAAGAGGAGAAGGTGATGCTGCCTGTGCTCTTCCTACAGATCCTGGAGCCAAACACCTTCATTTGAAATGATTTCTGAAGAAGCATTGTCTAGCTGACTTCATAGAGTATGTAGGATGGGCAGGCAGGAGTCAAGGGCTCCTTGGAGTACACTTCTGTCATTTTAGATTCCAGATTTGTCAGGCTTCCTGATTTCTAATAAAGAGACTCCCACTGTCTCTTGCCAGTACCCACCCTCCTTCCCTTATCTGAGGGTTGGTCTGGGCATCATGAGAAGGCCATCGCCCACTCTAGGAATCTTGCCAAGTCCTATCTCTCTGACCTGGTGGCGAGTGGAGTCGGGGGGTGGTTAGACTAGTTCCTGGAAGTGACTAAAAGGATTTCTAGACCATCCAGAGGAAGTACTGGGCTCCAGCTTCCAGGGGCTTCCAGGCATCCAGCTGGGATGAGGGTCCTCAAAGCAAGAGAAGGATAGGATATCCTACAGTGCTTGGATTTCCACTTCCCAATCCCAACTCCTCCTCCCCACTGTCTTACCCAGTGCTCCTCTTCCCTAGCTCATTCCAGTTAACCTATACTAACAGACTTTGTCTCCCCAGTGCTTTTTTGTTGTTGTTTTTTACAAACTGAATGTGTAGGAAAGACATAACAGGCCACTAGGAAGTTCCCTGGGCTGTGCTAACTTCCCTTGGGCTGATACTGCCCTGGCTGCAAGCGTCTTCAGGGAACCGCTAGGCTTTTTAAGATTGGCTTCTTCCTGTCTGCCTGGCTGACCATGGAGCCCACACCCTGACTGACCCAGGAACTCTAGGCTGGGTCCCAGAGCAGGCAGTGGAAGAAGGACTTCCTCCTCAGTCTTCACTAGGTCCAGAGCTGCAGGGGAGCCTTGTGGCTAAATTTGACCTGGGCCAGGAGGGCAGAGGCCTGGACATGGAGGACAGGCCTGACATCTCTCCAGCTCTCACCCTCTCCTGCTTCTTACCAGAGGACACCATATTTCTGGAGAATGAGGCTCAACGCAGGGAGTACTTGTTGAACCAGAATGGTCTCATCTACCTGGGCACGGCTGACTGCATCCAAGAAGAGCCCTGGGACTTTGGCCAGGTACTAGGAGAGGGAAAGGACAGTGGCTATCCCATAACCTTCACATTCAGGCCAGACAGAGCTGACAGGTCCAAAAGCCCCTGGCCAAGAGCCATTTCTTTAGCTCATTTCAGGCCTGCCCCATCCTCCGCAGCTGCCAAAGTTATCTTCCTAAGAGCTGTGGCAAATGAGACCTCTGTTCAATCTCTACTGTCTACAGGATAAAGACCAGATTCCCTGGCCTGACGCCCAAGGCCCTTCCAGCCAGTCTGCTGCTTTCCTTCCCCCATGAGCTCTAGCTCCAGAGCATACACACTGAACATTCCCCTCACCTGAAACTGCTTCTCCCCTTCATCCTGTGGAAAACTCCTACCCATCTCTTAAGGACCCCTGAAAGCTTCCCTCAGCCCCTAAAAGCAGAGGGAATCTCTCCACTGCATTCTTTCCTCTGCTCGGTATCTCTACTAGAGCCCTGTAACCTGAGACTGTGTGTCTATCTTGTCCTAAAGTGGGGGCTCCCCCAGAGCAAGAGCTACCTTGATGTCCTCCACACCTGGCTCAGTGCCAGGTGTGCAGCAGCAGGAGCTTGAAATGAAACAAAATGGTGCTGGTCCTGGACTTCCCACCCTGCGGGGAGAGTCAGACAACAAAACAAGCAAAGGATGGGATGCTGGGATGCCAGGACACCAGGACCAGGGGCACAGTGGGGGAGAAGGAAGAGCCAGAACTCCCACAGGGGCCAACGAAGCAAGGGAGGAAGGCAACGAACTTGAGTCTGGAAAAGGGATGACGTGATGGAACTGTCCTGTGGGAGGAGTGCCTGACCTGGAGACCCTGTGTGGTCCTTGCAGTTCGAGAGGGATGTCATGGACCTCAGCCTGGGCTTGCTAGGCCTGGACAAGCAGGTGGAAAAGTGGAACCAGCCGGCACATGTGGCCCGCGTGTTGGGTGCCTTGGTAAGTGAGGAGTGGGGGAGCCTGAGGGAGGAAGAGATGGAACAAGAGCGCTCCGAAAAAGCTGTTCCACTCTACGGCCCTGAAGCCCTCAAATCACAGTGTCCTACTCCCAGAGAAGGGTTTAGAATGAGGAGGGATGGAGAGGCAATAGCCTCCACGGGCAAGAAAATCACAAAGAGGCATCGTCACTCCAGACAAGAGCCCGCTGAGGACCAAAAGTGGCCCAGACCTCCTCAGCACCCTTCTCCCCAGCCCTCCACTTCCTCTCCCGGCCCCAACCACAGGTTCCATTCTCTTGCCCAACACTTGCCGCTTTGATGGTCCAGGGACTTGTCTTTATTTCTAAATGGTTTCTGAGAATATGGAGACCATGAAAGTAGCTTGGTGTTTTCCCTTGTCCCTAAAAGTCCTTTCAGAGGAGTGATGTGTTCTTTATTTCCTCCTGTGCCTCTGAGGTTCCCTCTGAAGAGGTGGTGAGAGTGAAGGCCAGCCTGTGAGGAGGAGGAAGCCTGGAAATGGTCTCTAAGACCCAAGGCAAACAACCTCAAAGGAGTCAGGCAGGGGAAGCTAAGGACCAGTGGAACCAGCTCCCAGGGAGGGCAGTTCTCATGCTCTGTGGTTCCAGCTGGAGGATTTATTTATTTATTTATTTATTTATTTATTTATTTATTTATTTATTTATTTTTTGCGGTACTGGGGATTGAACTCAGGGGCATTCTACCTCCGAGCTACACCCCCAGCCCTATTTTTTATTATTTATTTTGAAACCGGGTCTCACTAAGTTGTGGAGTGCCTCACTATGTAGCTGAGGCTGGCCGTGAACCCGGATCCTCCGGTCTCAGCCTCCCGAATGCTGGGATTACAAGCGTGCGCCACCACGCCCGGCTGGAGGATTTATTTAAAAGGTAGATTCCCAGCTCTAGTGATTGCAACCCAGTGGGTTTAAGGGGAGCCAGAAGTGTGTAGATTTAGTGAGTCTTGCAGATGTAACAAGTCTCAGGTGATTCCGTTCCACACCTGGAGAGCTGCCATGAGCCCTCCTCATCTGCCCCCTGGAAGCTGACCTGCTGTGGGCCTCACACTGACACCATTCATTTCCCCCAAACAGCTGCATGCTCTCAAGGAGAAGAGTGTCCTGTCCATACCGCAGACCCAGGCCGCCCAGGAAGGGTCCTTGCTGAACAAGCGCCGGGGTAGTGCACCCATCCTGCGGCAGTGGCTCACTGGCCAAGGGCGGCCCGTACATGAGGGTCAGGCCTGGGTGCTGGCTGCTGTCACTTGCACAGGTACAAAGCAGGTGGCTGTTGTGTCTCAGCCTCCCGTTTGAAAGGAACAGCTTCCAAAGCAAGCACTGCCTCCGCTCCTCAGCTGGTTCAGCCACACTGAGAAACTGGTACTCCCCAACTGCTTCTGCTTCGTTTCCTCCTCAGCAAAGTTTGGACCCAGTTGTATACTCTGCTTCTAAACTCATCTTCTTTCAGAAACGTTCCCTCAGCCAGAGCACCCTGTCCTGTCTTCTGTAATCCTCTACCCTGCTCCATACTTAAGTGTTGTGTAACTTGTACCTCATTTAGCAGCTTTGATGCAGCCTGTCCTTGGGTGTCAGTTCTGACTTCCTGGGCCTGTACCCCTCCTCCTTCCATGATGTCACCTGACATTTAAGACAGAGTCTGTCCCGAGGAGACCCTGAAAATTCTAGCCTTATGCACAGTGCACCCCCACCTCAGCCCCGACCTCTCTGCTCCCTCTGACACCCTGCACCTCTTTCCCTGCAGTGCTTCGAAGCCTGGGAATCCCGGCCCGTGTGGTTACCACATTCGCCTCAGCTCAGGGCACCGGTGGGAGCCTGCTGGTGGATGAGTACTACAATGAGGAGGGGCTCCAGAATGGAGAAGGCCAACGAGGCCGCATCTGGTGAGAAGCCCAGAGGAGATGGGGTTCCAGACCAGGAAGGGCTCTGAACCTACCTTCTAACCCATGATTACCTTCACGCCTTGAGTAGCCCTGGCCCTGAGAGTGGGCCTTCAGGACTCTCACAGGCAGGCACACATGGTCAGTCGTGGTGTGCATACCCCTTCCTCGGAGTGTTGCCGACACTTTCACAGTGTCCTGCTGTCACCATGGTAACAACAACTGATAAGCTGCATTTCTAGACCCTCCTCCACACTCCTTTTTTTTTTTTTTCTCCACTTGAATTTTTGCCTTTGCTACCTTCAGGATCTTCCAGACTTCCACAGAGTGCTGGATGAACAGGCCTGATCTGTCCCAGGGTTATGATGGATGGCAGATTCTGTACCCATGTGCTCCCAATGAAGGCAGAGGTAAAGCCCAGGGGTGGGCCTAGAACCAACCAGGGCTGCACAGAGCTGCAAGAGCCAAAGGGGAGCCCTTGGAGAAGGAAACAGGAGCAGCAGGTGTTCCAAAGGGGATCCACATACTCTAAAACAGAAGCAGAAGGAAAGATGGTGGCTGTGCATGGTGGTGCACACCTGTAATCCTAGTATTTGGGAGTCTGAGACAGGAGGACTTAGTGAGACCCTGTTTTAAAATAAAAAATAAAATCAGGCTGGGGGTATAGCTCAGGGATAGAATGACCCTGGGTTCAATTTCTAGTATCAAAAAGAAGAAGAAAAAATGGTGGCCAGCAGGAGGCTGACCTGATGCCAGCATGCTCAGCCATCCCCATCATGGGCTATGGGGAGGCCAGGCCCATTTTATAAGAATGGGCAGGAAAGTTGCATCTCAGTGAAGGGCAGAGGGCCTTAATATGGCTGGTTGATGTGCCAGGGTAGGAGCTGGCAATGTGGGGCTTTTCAGGTTTTGGATATGGATGGATAGGGTCTCAGGATAAACTCAAGCCAGAGAAGGAAACTTCAGCAGCCATAAGAGAATGGCTCTTCTCACCCAAGAACAGAACTGCCCCAGAGCCTGGCATACAGCAAGTGCTCAAGAAAGGTGACCTGTTCCTGTCATATCTGCAGGAAAGCTGGCTTGGGAATTTCTGTACACTAACTGTGTTCCTCTGAGATCCTTCCTGTCCAGTTTCTGAGAGGGCTCCTGCATACACAATGACCCCCAAATACTTTAACTATGTAGTTGTGAGTCTCACCTCTGTGACACCCTGTGTAGTCTCACTTCTCATCTTGATCCTGGGGGAGGAAAAATAGGGGTACACTATGGGGATTAATGTGATGCAGCTGTGAATGGAGGTGAGGTCTGGGGGTGGCCCCATTGCTCATTGATCTTTCTCTCCCTCAGTCCTGGGATCCTGTGATCTGGTCCCAGTCAGAGCAGTCAAGAACGGGGCACTGGAGCTGACTCCTGCAGTATCAGATCTTTTTGCTTCAGTCAATGCCTCATGTGTTGTCTGGAAATGCTGTGAGGATGGGAAACTGGAGTTGACCGACTCCAATGCAAAGTATGTTGGCAACAACATCAGCACCAAAGTTGTGGACAGCGACCGCTGTGAGGACATCACTCAGAACTACAAGTATCCTGCAGGTACTGACCAGGGAAGGGCCCCAGGCTTCTCAACACCTGAAACAGCAAATGACGGGAAGAGATGGACCAGACAGATGCAGACTAGAAAAAGTCCCAGTCCTCTCCCCATCATATAAAACAAAGTTTCTCAATGACACTATTGAAATTTTGGAGTAGATATCTCTTTGTCCCAGGGGCTGTGCATCATAGGATGTTCAGCAGCATAGATGACCTCTATCCATGAGGTGTCAGCACCCTCCACACACTCCAATTATGACAACCAAAAGTGTTTTCAGACATTTCCTCTGGGGGGGTAAAATCTCCCCCAGTGGAGAACTAAGTACTATGAAACAATACACTCAATACCAAGTCTAGCCGGGCGTGGTAGTGCACGCATGTAATCCCAGCATTTGGGAGGCTGAGATGGGAGGATCTGGGTTCGCAGCCATCCTCAGCTACCTAGTGAGGCACTCCACAACTTAGTGAGACTCTGTTTCAAAATAAACAATAAAAAATAGGGGTAGGGGTATAGCTCAGAGGTAGAATGCCCCTGAGTTCAATCCCCAGTACTGAAAAAAAAAAAAAAAAAAAAAAGTACCAAGCCCAGATTCCAGGAGACTATGGGGGGAAGGGCCACTGGAGATTGAACCCAGGGGCATTCTACCTCTGAACTATACCCCCAGCCCTATTTTATTGTTTTGCTTATTTATTTATTTTGTGATGCTGGAGATTGCACCTAGAAGTTCTACCTCTGTGCTACACTCCCAGCCCAATTTTTTTTCTTTGAAACAGGGTCTTACTAGGTTAAGAGACTCACTACTTGCTGAGGCTGTCCTCAAACCTGTGATACTCCTGTCTCAGCCTCCCAAGTACTGGGATTAGAGGTGTGCACCACCATGCCCAGCTCTATTGTTTTATTTTGAAACAGGGTCTCACTAAGTTGCAGAGGGCCTTGCTAAATTGCTGAGGCTGGCCTTGAACTTGTGATTCTCCTGTTTCAGCTTCCCAAGTACTGGGATTATAGGTGTGCACGACCACACCTGGCCCCAGAAGACTTTTGAAGTTCCCCCTCCCCCCCCTTCTCCAACATCCCTTAACTCTCCCTCCATATTAGTCAATGGCACTGTGTCCCACCTATCTGTCCAAACAAGAAGACTTGTACCACCCTGCAGACCCCCCCCTTCACCACCTCACACTATTCTCACATGAATCTGTCTTCTGAGCTCTTTCCCATCACCTACAGTTAATCCAGGGCTTCACTCCTTCTTGTCTACAGGATTACAACAGCCTTCAACTGGACCTCCTGCCTCCATTATCTCCAGCATGGTTCCATTTTCAATTTCTAAAAAGAGCTTTCTAAGACACAAGTGTCGCGATGTTTCTCCCTTGCTCCAGAATATTCCATGGCCCCATTGCCATTAGAGTAAATCCCAATTCCTTCACATAGGAAGATTCAATTCCCTGAAAAACTGTCCACAGAGACAATGTTGACTGATCTCAAACCTTGCCTTCGCCTTAGTCGGGTGTGGTGGTGCATGCCTGTAATCCCAGTACTTGGGAAGCTGAGACAAGAGGATCACAGATTTAATGCCAGACTCATCAATTTAGTGAGGTCCTGTGCAACTTAATGAGACCCTGTTTCAAAATAAAAAATAAAAAGGGCTAGAGATAGACTGCCCCTGGGTTTAATCCCCAGTAACCTCCTTCCCTCAAAACAAAAACAAAAACGAACTTGCTGTCTCCTTGTTTAGGCCAGATTCATAGTATTCGAAGAACTTGGTCCTTGAGTGCCTTGGAAGAGACACTGTATCTGTGGTGGGTCTGCCTAACACAGGCTTTTTGTGGCTAAATATCATCTTAGAGATTTATAAAGCATTTGTGATTTTGGTATCTGAGCAGAAGTGGGTAAATAACTATTACTCCTGGACTTCTAAGAAGGGTCTGTACCTGTTAGGTAAGAGGCCTGCTTTGTTTCTTCCATTTTCCAGGATCTCTTCAAGAAAAAGAGGTGCTGGAGAGAGTCTGGAAGGAGAGAATGAAGCAGAGAAAAGACAATGGCATCAGTCCTCCCAGTTATGAGTGGACTGATCCTCTGTACCTGTTTTTGGAAGCACCCAGCTCCCTCCCCCTGAGAGGGGAAACCCAGCTCTCGGTGACCCTGGTTAACCCCAATGACCATGAGAAGGTGGTGCAGCTGGCGATTGGGGCCCAGGCTGTGTACTACAATGGAGTCCTTGCTGCCGAGCTCTGGAGGGAAAAGCTGTCTCTCACACTCAGCGCCAACCTGGGTAACTCTATGTCCCCACCAGACACTCCCTACATAACTGGCTCTACCCAAGGCGGGCCATGGGTCTCCAGAGATGGCTCTGAGCCCCTGGTGCTTATGCTCTCTCATTCAGTCATTCATTACACATTTATCAAGTCTGACACAGGCTAAAAAAAAAAAAAAAAAAAACCCACAATTCCAACGGCAGTCAGATAAGCAAGCAGAGCTATCATGGCAGTGAGGAGGCATCTGAGGAAGTGAATGGAGTGCAGTGACTGGACAGCATCTCACCCAGGCTGGAGCAAGCTGCCCCAGGCAACTCGCATGGAATCTTGAAGGTTAAGTAGATGAGATGGACAGAAAAGTGCACAGGGCATTCCAGACAGAAGGAACATGTCCATGGATCCCTCTTCTTCCCCAAGATTCTGGGGGGGGGGGGCAGGTGTGGGGGATTGAACCCAGGGATATTCTATCTCTGTGCTATACCTCCAGCCCTTTTATTTTACTTTTTGCAGTACTGGGGATTGAACCCAGGAGCATTCTACCTCTGAGCTACACCCTCAGTCCTATTTTTTTATTTTGAAACAGCATCTCACTAAGTTGCAGAGGGCCTCACTAAGTAACTGAGGCTGGCTGTGAACCTGCTATCCAACCATCTCAGCCTCCCAAGTGGGATTATAAGCAAGCACCACCATGCCCAGCTTAATTTTTATTTTAAAACACTCTCACCAAGTTGCTGAGGGCCTTACTAAATTGCTGAGGTTGGACTCAAACCTATGATCCTTCTTTTTCAGCCTTTTAAGTACTGGGATTACAGGTATGCACCACCACACCAGGCTCCAAGATTCTTGTTTAATTGGTCTGAGATGGGGTCCAGGACTGGTATTTTTTTTTAAAGCTCCCTTTGTATTCTAAGGATGAGATTCCTAGGACTAGAGCAAGTATTCTCAAACTTTGTCACACATCAGAGACACCAGGGAAGTTCAATTACTTGGGCCTTATCCCAGATAATTAAATCAGAAACTCCATGGCAGACACAAATATCAGATTTGATATATATCAGATAAATATCAGATTTGCTGAGGCTGTCTTCCAACCTGAGATCCTCCTGTCTCAGCCTCCCAAGTACTAAGATTACAGGTGTGCACCACCACACCTGGCTTCTGTGTGGAAATTTTTTTAAATTTTTTTTAAAAAATGAGCCAATGATATAGCTTGGAGGTAAAATGGACTTCAATCCTCAGTACCAAAACAAACAAAAAACTCCTCAGGTAATTCCAGTGTGCAGGCAAGTTTGAGAAACAGTGAACTAGAGCTTGTCTACAGGATTATGACACTCTCCGAAACACCCTCTCCCTCTAGTCTCTCCATTTTGTTCCCTCTTCAAGCACCAGGGGAGTGGTATGGGGGCAGTGATGAACTAAACCGGGCCCAGATCATCATGAAGAGTCTTCTATATCATGCTAAGAAGCCTGAGTTTTGCTGTCTGAGTAATAAGTAGCTGGTGAAAGGTTTTAACCAGTGGTATCAATTAGATCAGAAGCTGGGCGTGGTGGCGCACGCTTGTAATCCCAGTACTTGGGAGGCTGAGACGGGAGGATCCGGGTTCGCAGCCAGCCTCAGCTACCTAGTGAGGCACTCCGCAACTTAGTGAGATCTTGTTTCAAAATAAAGAATAAAAAATAGGGCTGGGGTATAGCTCGAAGGTAGAATGCCCCTGAGTTCAATCCCCAGTACCACAAAAAAAAAAAAAAAAAAAATTGATCGGAAATCCATTGTGTGTGTGTGTGTGTGTGTGTGTGTGTGTGTGTGTGTGTACTAACATGCACATGCATGTATGCTGGGGATTAAACCCAGGGGCAGCCCTTTTAATTTTTTACTTTGAAACAGGGTCTTGCTAAACTAGGGTGCTCTGGCCTCGAATTGTGACCCTCCTGCCACAGCCTCCCAAGTACTGAGATTACAGGAGTATGCTACTGTACCCAGCCAGAAATCCATTTTTAAAAGAAAGAACTTTTAGAAGAATAGAATGGGAGGGACATATTATAGTAGTGGTTCTTAACCTTGGCTGTACATTGGATCACCTGGGGAACGAACTTTCTTTCTTTCTTTCTTTCTTTCTTTCTTTCTTTCTTTCTTTCTTTCTTTCTTTCTTTCTTTATTTTTGTGGTACTTGGGATGGAACCCAGGGGTGTTCTACCTCTGAGCTACATCTCTAGCCCTGTTTTATTATTTTATTTTGAAACAGGGTCTCATGAAGTTACAGAAGGCCTCACTAAGTTGCTGAGGCTGTCTGAGAACCTGTGATCCTCCTGTACTGGGATCCTCCTCCCAAATACTGGGATTATAGGCATTTACCACTGCATCTGACCTAACCTGGGGAACTTTAAAGATATTGATGCCTCACTGCCAGCATCTCATGTAATTGATTTGGGATGCATTCTGGAGTTGGAATTGTATTTTGAAGCTCCCTGAAGGATTTTAGTGCATATTCAATGTTGACAACTACTAGATTAGAGGGTAGAAGATTTTGTAATAGAGTCTAGAAATGGCCAGACTAAAAATGGCCAGACTAAGATAGCAACATTTAGAATTGAGATGTATTGAGCCGGGCGTGGTGGCGCATGCTTGTAATCCCAGCATTTGGGAGGCTGAGACCAGAGGATCCGGGTTCGCGGCCAGCCTCAGCTACCTAGTGAGGCACTCCGCAACTTAGTGAGACTCGGTTTCAAAATAAAGAATAAAAAATAGGGCTGGGGGTATAGCTCAGAGATAGAATGCCTCTGAGTTCAATCCACAGTACCACAAAAAAAAGAACATTAGAATTGAGATGTATTAAGGAGGTGAGATAAATTGGACTTATTGATGTATAATTGGGGGGGGGGTGCCCCTGGGCTCAAACCCCAGGACCAGAGAGAGAGAGAGAGAGAGAGAGATGAGAGTAAGAGATGCATCAGAGAGGTCATGAGTGTCCAGGCTGAAAGGCATCCATTGGGAGAGTGGCCTTACCAAGAAGCAATGGCAAAGACCAGCTTCCTGGGGCCTAAACAGCTTGAGTGGAGGTGGTGAGACAAGCTGTGCACTCTTTCCTGGGAATATCACATGGGAAAAGGAGAGGCTGGGTGGTAGTCAGCTGGGGACGCTGGGTAGAGGGTGTTGTTATAAGATGAGAGAGCTGAGTCTGCTCACATGCTGAGGAAAGCAATCAGCATAGAGGGAGAGACTTGCAGCCTCTGGAAGGATGGGCTATAATTGATGAGTCAATCCCTGTGGGAATAAGAGACAAGTGCAATAACCACCACTAGCATTTATTGAGCACTTACTATTTGCCAAAACCAGTGTCAGGTGCTTTATATGCATCATCTCATTATGAGGCAAGTACCATTATGAAGTTACAGAAGGCCTCACTAAGTTGCTGATCCTCCTGTACTGGGATCCTCCTCCCAAATACTGGGATTATAGGCATTTACCACTGCATCTGACCTAACCTGGGGAACTTTAAAGATATTGATGCCTCACTGCCAGCATCTCATGTAATTGATTTGGGATGCATTCCGGAGTTGGAATTGTATTTTGAAGCTCACATCATCTCATGTGAGGCAAGTACCATTACTATTCCCACTTTACACACCAGGAGACCGAGATGCAGAGGCTAGTCAGTCAATGGTGAAGCAGAATGAGGCCCAGATTTAAAATGCAGAGGACTCAACTTGAGTAGGGGAACATCTCATTGCCCTGGGCAGAGGGTGACATCTACCTCTGCAGGTTGGGACTGGGAGCCTGAGCTTGAGAGGATGCCTACTTAACAGCTTCATTTTTTCCACAAAATGGAAGAAGTGGAGAATGGGAAGGAACTGCATGAGCATATATTTAGCAACTCTTGCATGGCAAGTTCTGAGATAAACAGTTCATTTGTAGTATATCAATTAACAAAAATTATCCCCGTTATTAGATGAGGACACTTGTTCTAATTCACAGGAACTTTTCAGCAACCCCACGGAGGTAGTCTGCTAACAAGGGTAGGATGTGGGGTCTTGAGTAAGTGCAAGGTTTACAGTTGCTGTGGGGAACAAAGCATCTTCCTGAGCTCTTTGCATTGTGTGAGGAACTCCGGCTTATTTCTGGAGTGTACACACTCACCCCTCTGCAATGACCGCCTGTCCTATGTTTCAGTTAAGAGAATAACCACCAGCCTGTCCTTCTCACATTTTGAGCGAGACCCACCTGAAAACAGCTTCCTCAGACTCACAGCGGTGGCAACACACTCAGAGGCCAAGCTTAGCTGCTTTGCTCAGGAAGACATGGCCATTTGCAGACCACACCTGGCCATCGAGGTAGGTGCTGGTTATTCCCTGAATTGCTGTTATCTGCTGCCACTCAGGTCATTTCAGAAGGATCCCAAGCCCCTCGAGTGTCAGAGCAGACGACCACACTGAGCAATTACCAGACAACACTGGGTTTGAGAACTCCCTCCCTTGAAAGAGATGGGTTTCTTACATGTACTGTTCAAGTTTAAATCTTCCAACTTCTTTAGTTGATTAAGTAAGGGTTCCTAAAATCTGGACCTTCCCAGTTGCTGCCTCCATACTTAAAGGGATATAATAGCCTGTATTTATTTAGCATCATATACCAAAGTATTTTTACCTCTTTTATTTCAATACAAAAGCCCTATGAGGTGGGTTCCCCTTATGCAGATGAGGAAATTGAGTCCTAGCCACATTCCCAAGATCATAAAAGTAGGAAGTTCTAAAAGCTTGTGGCTTTTGGTCCAGCCCCTTTTCCACAAATCTACCATGGCCCAAATGAATGAGAGCTGGTCCTTCTCCTCAAGGAGGTGCTAGTTTGGTAAGGAGACACTCATTTGGTCTTTTATGTAAAGAGGTACTATAAGTGAAGTTTAGGTTAACCTCTGCTAGTAAGTTTAAGGACAATTCTAGGCCTTGAGAAATGGCTATACTTTCAGTGCAGAGGTAGGGATCCATCAAAGGCAGAAGAAGACTGAACAAAGAGGTGCAAAGGAAAGGAGCCTGAGGGGTGTGCTGAGGATGGGAAAGTCCCTGACATGACTGGGTGTCATTTGGTCAAGGGAAGAACAGGTGAGGCTGGACAGATCGGGTTGGGAGCAGATCATGAAAGACCCTGAATGCAAACTAAGCTAAATTCCGAAGACAATGGGAAACATTCCAAGATTTCTAAGCAGAGGAGAAGCACCACCAGAGATTGTCAGTGAGGGATCCAGGGTTAGAGCAAATGCGGGAAGACCAGAAGGTAAAGAAGTCAGCTGTGCAGTTTGGGTTGGGGTGGCAGAGGTGAGAGGCGCAACTGAGGAGGGAAGGGGGTGCAGAGGAACGGAAGGTGCCCTTCTCATCATTCCATGTGTTGCCCCTTCTCACAGATGCCAGAGATAGTGGAACAATATCAACCTCTTACGGCCTTAGTCAGCATCCATAACTCCCTAGATTCCCCCATGAAGGACTGCGTAATCTCCATCTTTGGAAGGGGGCTTATTCACAGAGAGAGGAGATACAGGTAAGAGACTGTAAGCTTCTCATCCCACGGACAGCTCAACTGGTCCAAATGGTAGGTTCCCAAAATGAATGTCTTAAAAACATCTATTTGCTTAGTATAGGGGAGAACATCTGTAAGCCTAAAACTTGGGAGGCTGAGACTAGAGGATCATAGGTTCAAGGCCAGCCTCAGCAATTTAGCGAGACCCTGGGAGTGTAGCTCAGAGGTAGAACACCCCTGGGTTCAATCGTGTGTGTGTGTGTGTGTGTGTGTGTGTGTGTGTGTGTGTGTGTGTGTTTCATTCCATGGTTGTGGAGACAGAGTAAATACCCCCAGAAGTTGAATTAAAAGAGTAAGCCTATTAAATGGCCCCTCTCATCCTAGGACCACCATGTCCACAAGGGCATAAGGGAGAAGGGAGGCTGTGTGGGCCCCACTCAGACACCTTGCCATGCAGGGAAAGCCTGGGTATTGTGGGTGACTGCAGGGAGGAGGTTAGGGCTTCATAACAGAAAAATATTGCAGGGAGGGAAGGCTGCCTCAGTGTGTCCAGAGAACCGTACTATACTAGTAACCACCATGACATACGATTGCTTAATTTGTTCCCTATCACTCCCATTCCCTACTCACATTCCCGCCCTTCATATCCTTTTGTAAGTATGTGCATCCTCCCACTAGTATATGTGAAATATGTAGTGTTGCTTCGTGAGTCTGCATTTTTTTTTTTTTTTTTTTTTTTGCGGGACTGGGGATTGAATTCAGGGGCATTCTACCTCCGAGCTACATCCCCAGCCCTATTTTTTATTCTATAGTTTGAAACCGGGTCTCGCTAAGTTGCGGAGTGCCTCACTAGCAGCTGAGGCTGGCCTCGAACCCGGATCCTCCGGTCTCAGCCTCCCGAATGCTGGGATTACAAGCGTGCGCCACCACGCCCGGCTGTGAGTCTGCATTTTTAACTTTTCAAAATGTTCTATTTGCTTCTTTTCACTTATAACTGTTCTTAAGATTCATGAACATATATCAAGTTCATTGCTCCTGGGACATAATTCTCCATCGTGTACACCTACCACTCCACATTAGTGATGGACACCCAGAGTGCCTCCAACTCTGACACCACAAATAATGCTGCAGACAACAAACAGCTTCACACATGTCCCCTTATATGTTTGTTTGAAACTTTGGTGAGGTCAGAGGGTACTTATGCCCAGGAATGAAATTGCTAGGTTATACACTATCATCTGGTTCCAGGTAGTGTCAGATTTACTTGAAGAATGGCTGCAGAAATCTACACTCTCCCAAGCAGCACATGAGAGTTTCTGTATTTTTCTCTCTTCTCTGCTGGTAGCAATACCCAGGCCTTTTATTTTCTTCTAGTTTAATAGAAAGTAATATTTTACTATTGTTCTAATTTGCTACATTTCATGTTAGCCTTCTCCACCTCCTCCTTTCTGTAAAATAATCTGTCCTTATCTTTGCCCACTGTTCTTTTGGTGTTCTTATCATTTTTTCCTATTGATTTGTAGTTTGCAGGTAGTCTATGCATTAGTTCCTTGTTAGTTGTATATGTTGCGAATAGCCTCTTTAACCATATTCACTGCATCCTGTTGGATACACAATATAGGGTCCAAGATCCCTTCCCTAAGCCGGGCATGGTGGTGCACGCTTGTAATCCCAGTATTTGGGAGGCTGAGACAGGAGGATCTGGGTTCACAGCCAGCCTCAGCTACTTAGTGAGACTCTCTGCAACTTAGTGAGATCCTGTTTCAAAATAAAGAATAAAAAAAAAAAAAAATAGGGCTGAGGGTATAGCTCGGAGGTAGAATGCCCCTGGGTTCAACCCCCAGTACCACAATAAATAAATACATAAACAAACAAACAAACAAACCTTCTCCTGTCTTCCTTGAGATCCTTGACATATGGTCAGGTTACTGAGCCACTGCCTCAGCCTCATGAAACTCAGTCACTCTTGCAGTAAGATGAGAGGACCAGCCAATATTTAAACAGACTGTGGTTTCCCAGGGCCATGTTGGAGCAAAGCTCCTCAAAAGCAATCTAACCATTCTCTTAGTCACCAAAAGGTCTGCAGCAGGCCAGGAGGTTTAGAGTGTTTACCAAACACCACCTGACGATACACTAACATCCTCCTGATGTGCCAGCTACACTTGCTGTGCTTAGCAGTAAGTGAGGGTTCCAAACAATGGCATTTCCCCATCATATCAGTACCATTATGAACTGAACTAGACCGAATCACAGATGATATAAGGAACAACCAAAGTATCCTTGGGATTCTTCATTCTTTTTTTTTTTTTTTTTTTTTTTTTTTTTGCGGTACTAGGGATTGAGCTCAGGGGCATTCTACCTCCAAGCTACACCCCCAGTCCTATTTTTTATTCTTTATTTTGAAACCGAGTCTCACTAAGTTGCGGAGGGCCTCACTAGGTAGCTGAGGCTGGCC